>JAVQKH010098633.1:0-20436 GCA_036025875.1 Mogurnda adspersa | reverse complement strand
GGGGATCTCAATAAACATAAACATAAACGGGAGGATTCTGATTGATTCTGATTCTGACGGACAAGTGTTCATCCTCTCAGTCTTTACTCTGTCTGATACGTTTATTAAATATCCTGAATTAGAATTTAACAGTTCTGAACAGGTTCAACAATGTAATCCGGGAACCAGTGCAGGTTTTTGTAGTTTAGTCCCACTTTAGACCTCAGTTAGACCTCATTTAGTCTTTGTATAGACCTGGTTCAGTCTAAGGGGATTCAGTTTTTGTAATATAATTTTATTTATTCAGTCTTTAATTGTAATGTATTTGTTGTCGGCGATGCCTAATGTTACGCTCCTGCCATTGCTTGGTTTTTAACTCTTGGTTCCTCTCCCAGACGTGCCGGACGCCCCGGCACCTCCTCAGATTATGAGCATGAGACATGACTCCGCCTACCTGGCCTGGAATGACCCGAGGAAGACCGGCGGCTCACCAATCACCGGTACGGCAATAAATACGGTTCCTCTGTGTCTTGTACGGTAACAGCGGTTGTTATGTTGGTTTAACCGTTTCTCCGGTGTCGGCAGGGTACCACGTGGAGTTTAAGGAGCGCAACAGTATGTTGTGGAAGAGAGCCAGCCCCGCGGCTCTGAGGATGAGAGAACACAAGGTCACCGGCCTCACAGAAGGACTCGAGTACGAGTTCAGAGTCATGGCTATCAACCTGGCAGGCATCGGCCGACCCAGCAACCCCACTGACCCACAGGTGGCGCTAGACTCCATCGGTATGTACAACACATACTTACATATGGGCCTAGATGAGGAGCAAAGAGGAGAGTTAAGGATGTAGGGAAAGAGAAAAGTTGAAGTGAGAGAAGAGAATGCAGAGAATAAGGTTAGATGCACGCAGCTGCTATACTGGTCTTCCTCTGCTCCACAGATCCTCCCGGTAAACCGGACGTGGTCTCGATCACCCGCAGCACCGTGACACTGCAGTGGACCGAGCCTCTGAGCGACGGTGGACACAGGCTGACCGGGTACATCGTGGAGAGAAGAGACCTACCTTCCAAGATCTGGGTGAAAGCCAATGCGGTGAACGTGGTGGAGCCAGCCTACACTGTCACCGACCTCCAGGAGGGCTGCAAGTACGAATTTAGAATCAGGGCCAAGAACGCGGCCGGAGCCCTGAGCCCACCCTCAGAGCAGACCGACACGATCATCTGCACTGACGAATACGGTGAGTACTTTTTCTTGGGTAATATTATTTTAAAGTAACTTGAGTAAAATTCTCCAGTACTCACACTTCTATAAGTAACTGAGGTACTGCTTTATGTTGAGAAAGAGCTAGGATCTGGAAGCGTGTATGGCTTGTGGCTTATTTATATTTTGTGCGAAGATGTAATTTACATTGTTTATGTCAGCCATTTTGTAACATGTTCTCCTCCTCCTTCTGCAGCTGCTCCCACCATCATCATCGATGCTCAGGTGATGGAAGGTCTCACCGTCAGAGCTGGAGACACCATTGTCATCACCGCCACCAGTATTCAGGGCAAGCCCGCGCCCACGTCCTGCTGGTCCAAGGGTGGAAAGTACTTCAAACCGTCAGACATTGTCCACATTGAGGCCACCAAGACCTCCTCCACTCTGTCCATCAAATACGCCAGCAGGAAGGACTCCGGAGACTACACGATCACCGCTAGCAACCCCTTCGGTGTCAAGGAAGAGACTGTGAAGGTGAAAGTCCTAGATGTGCCAGCGGCTCCTGGTCCCATCGCGTGCAGTGGCATCTCTTCCGAGAAGGTGACTCTGTCGTGGACGGCTCCTACGGAAGATGGAGGATCTCCCATTAAGTACTACACTCTGGAGAAACGTGAGACCAGCCGCCTGCTCTGGACCGTGCTAGAGAAGAAGGTCATCGACCATCACTATGTCGCCCACAAACTTATCCAGGGCAACGAGTACTTCTTCAGAGTCAAGGCCATCAACCAGTACGGCGCCAGCGAGCCCGCGCACTCCGAGGCCGTCAAGATGGTCGACAGATTTGGTACGAGATATTTTAGGTGGCAGTGTGTGGTTTATAATCCTGATTTAGTCCTGGTTTAGTCCTAGTTCAGACCTTGTTTAGTCCAGGTTTATTCATGGACCCGTAGAGGACCCCAGTTCAGCTGCACTGGCTGATGTTACGCTCCTGGTCTAAGTTTTCTTATTTGTGAATGTCAGTTAAAGATGTTTCTCTCCCTATAGGTCCTCCCGGCCCACCGTCTAAACCTGAGGTGGAGAAGGTGGACGGTCACTCGGCGACTGTGACCTGGCGTCGCCCGGCGGATGACGGAGGGAGCGACATCATCGGCTACTGTGTGGAGAAGAAGGAGAAGAAGGGCATGAGATGGGTCAGAGCGTCAAAGAAACCAGTGACGGAGCCGACGTTTAAGGTGACTGGCCTCACCGAGGGAGTGGAGTACGAGTTCAGAGTCCTGGCTGAGAACTGCGCCGGATTTGGAGAACCCAGCGAGCCATCCATGACCGTCAGGACCATTGTGGTCGCCTGTGAGTATAACAATTAAGAGGCCCTTAATCTGATTATGTTTCTAAATTATTTAACGGTTCCTTTTTGCCTCACAGATCCCCCAGGACCTCCAGTTAACCCCAGAGTCACTGACACAACCAAGACGACTGCCACCCTGAACTGGGGCAAGCCGCTGGACAACGGCGGTATGGAGGTGACTGGCTACATCATTGAGCACAAGAAGGACGGAACAGAGGAGTGGGTGAAGGACACTCCCTCCTCCCTACTGAGGATCACAGAGTTTGTCGTACCCGGACTCGAAGCCGGAACCAAATATTTCTTCCGCATCAGTGCCGTGAATGCCAAAGGAGCGGGAGAACCAGGGGAGACCCAGGAGGCAGTGGAGATCGTGGAGAGAGCCACGGAGCCTGAGTTTGAGCTGGATGTTGAGTTGAGGAAGACCTTGGTGGTGCGTGCCGGCTGCTCCATCCGCATGTTTGTCCCTATCAAAGGACGCCCCACTCCCACCGTCACCTGGACCAAAGAGGGCGGCCCTGTCACCAGAGCCGTAATCGACAGCACTGAGTCCTTCACCATGCTCATCATCCCTGAGAGCAACAGGAACGACGCTGGAAAATACGAGCTTACACTTGAAAACCCATCCGGGAAGAAGACAGCTAACGTCCACGTCAGAGTCCTGGACTCACCCGGACCTCCCATCAACCTCAAACCCATCAAGATTGACAAAGAGAGCATCACGCTGCAGTGGGAGTTGCCTCTGATCGACGGCGGTGCCAAAATCACCAACTACATCATTGAGAAGAGAGAATCCACTCGCAAAGCCTTTGCAACATGCATCACAAACTGTCCAACCATGTCGGTGAAGATCGCCGATCTGGGAGAGGGCTGCGAGTACTATTTCAGAGTATCGGCCGAGAACGAGTATGGTATCGGTGAGGCGGTGGAGACCTCAGACCCCATCCGTGCATCTCAGGCTCCTACTCCTCCAGAGAGCATCATCCCCACCGACGTCACCAAGAACTCCATCTGCCTGGCCTGGACCAGACCCAAACACGACGGAGGCAGCAGAATCACCGGATACGTCCTGGAGGCCCAGAAGAAGGGCACCGACCAATGGGCTCACGTGACCACCGTTAAAACCATGGACTTTGTCGTCAAGAACCTGAATGAGAACGAGGAGTACATCTTCCGTGTGATGGCTGTGAACCTCTCCGGCAGAAGTGCACCACGTGAGAGCAAGCCCATCGTGGTGAAGGAGGCAACCATGCTGCCGGAGTTCGACCTGCGCGGAGTCTGTCAGAAGACGATCATTGCTAAGGCCGGAGACGATATTAAAGTGGAGATCCCGGTGATGGGACGTCCCAGGCCGACCATCTCCTGGCAGAAAGACGGTGCTGCTTTGAAGCTTACTCAGAGAACGAACGCTGAGACCACCGCCGCTACGGTCATCCTCAGCATTGGCGAGTGCACCAGGGCCGACAGTGGCGTCTACACCATGACCGGGAAAAACATCGCCGGCACTGTTTCCGATAACATCACTGTTAAGATCCACGACGTTCCTGGACCACCAAAGGGACCTGTTCAGATTGTGGAGATTGCCAGAACCTACTGTATCTTCTCCTGGGAGCCTCCGGAGAATGACGGTGGAGTTCCCATAAATAACTACGTGATTGAGATCAGAGACACCACCTCTCAGACCTGGACTGAGCTGTCAGCTGCAATCATCCGCACCATGTTCAAAGCTGTGCGCCTTATCACCGGCTCCGAATACCAGTTCAGAGTCAAGGCCAAAAATAGATATGGCGTGGGTCCTCCCATCACCTCTGAGGCTGTGGTGGCCGCATATCCATTCAAAGCCCCCGGACCTCCTGGTACTCCGCAGGTCGTGGCCTTCACCAAAGACTCTATCACAGTCGGCTGGAATGAGCCGGTGTCTGATGGAGGCAATGAAGTGATGGGTTATCACGTTGAGAGGAAGGAACGCAGCAGCATCATGTGGACCAAGATCAGCAACAGCATGGTCAAAGGAAACATCTTCAAATCCAGTGGACTCGAGGACGGAGTGGCTTATGAGTTCAGAGTGACCGCTGAAAACTTGGCAGGAATTGGCAAACCCAGCAAAGCCTCAGAGGCGATCCTTGCCCTGGATCCGGTGGATCCTCCGGGTCAGCCTGAGCCTGTGTCTGTCAACAAGAACGTCATCACCATCCAGTGGACCAAGCCCGAGTACGACGGTGGCTTTAAGATCACCGGATACACTGTGGAAAAGAGAGAGCTGCCCGCAGGCCGCTGGATGAGAGCCAACTTCACCAACATCATGGAGACCACTTTCACGGTGAGTGGACTGACTCAGGACACCTCCTACGAGTTCAGAGTTATTGCTCGAAACTCAGCCGGCGCCATTAGCGTCCCCTCCGACCCTTCTGACCCCATCACCTGCAAAGACGACATCGTGGAGCCTCGCATCATGGTCGATGCCATCTTTAAGGATGTGGTCCTCCTGAAGGCTGGAGAGTCCTTCAAACTCGATGCTGACATTGCCGGACAGCCCACTCCTTCTATGGTTTGGACCAAGAACGGCAAAGAAGTGGAGAACACCATGAAGCTGGAGGTGAGGTTCACAGAGCTCACCACCATTCTGACCAACAAGGACTCGATCAGAGCAGATGGAGGAGAGTTCGTCTTGACTGCCACTAATGTGGGTGGATTTGCTAAACACATCTTCAAGGTCAAAGTCCTGGACAGACCTGGACCTCCACTGGGACCTCTCAAAGTGTCTAATGTCACAGCTGATAACTGCGTCATTGCCTGGGGTCCCCCTGAAGATGACGGTGGAGATAAGATCCAAGGCTATATCATTGAGAAGCGAGAATCCAGCAGGCTGGTGTGGACCAACGTAGCCTCAGATCTCCAAGTTACAGAGTTCAAGGTGACCAAGCTGCTCAAAGGAAACGAGTACATCTTCAGAGTGATGGCTGTCAACAAGTACGGAATTGGAGAGGCTCTTGATTCAGCACCAACCATTGCTGACAACCCCTACACTGTCCCAGATGCTCCCGAGAACCCAGAAGTCACGGCTATCACCAAGGACTCCATGATCCTGATGTGGCAGGCTCCCAAGAGCGATGGAGGAACTCCTATTACATGCTACAACATTGAGCGGAAAGACAGGATTGGCCTGCGCTGGGTCAAATGCAACAAGAGAAAAGTGAAGGATCTGCAGTTCAAGGTGGCCGGCCTTGTCCCGGGACACATGTATGAGTTCAGGGTGACTGCTGAGAATGCTGCTGGATTGAGTGCACCAAGCATCTCCAGTGCGTTCTACAAGGCTACCGACGCACTGTATAAACCTGGAGAACCCTGCAACCCCAGAGTCCTGGACACCACCAATTCCTCCATCACCGTTGCCTGGAACAAACCCGTTTATGACGGTGGCTCCGACATTACCGGATACATCGTGGAGACATGCGTTCCCTGTGAAAAAGTGGAAGATGAAGAATGGACCATTGTGTCTCCAAAGGAAGGTCTAATGGCCACGTCCTTCACTATTGTAAACCTGAAAGAGAACCAAGAGTACAAGATCAACATCTCTGCCATGAACAGTGAGGGAATAGGAGAGCCTGCATCTGTCCCTGACAATGCCAAAGCAGAGGACAGGCTGCTGCCGCCGGAGATGTCCCTGGATGCTGATCTGCTGAAAGTGGTGAGCCTCAGAGCCTGTTGCTCGCTCAGACTGTTTGTACCCATCAAAGGAAGGCCAGCTCCTACGGCCAAATGGACCAAAGAGGATGGCAAGCCGGTGGAGAGAGCCACTATTGACAGCACCACCTCCTACACTTTACTTGTGATTGAAAATGTGAACAGGTTTGACAGCGGAAAGTACAACCTCACCATCGAAAACAGCTCTGGATCCAAGACAGTGACAGTTCAGGTCAGAGTTCTCGATACACCGAGCGCTCCACAGAACCTGAAAATCACAGCTGTCACATACAAGTCTGTGACCCTCACCTGGGAACCTCCTGTGAACGATGGAGGTGTGAAAATCAAGAACTACATTGTTGAGAAGCGCGAGTCCACCAGAAAGGCCTACGCCACCGTCAACGCCATCTGCCACAGCACCACGTTTACAGTCGACCAGCTTCTTGAAGGCTGCAACTATTACTTCAGAGTCCTGGCTGAGAACGAGTACGGCATTGGTCTGCCCATTGAAACCATTGAATCCATCAAAGTCTCAGAAAAACCACAACCACCAGGCAAAGTCCTTTTGAAGGATGTGACCAAGAGCAGTGTGACACTCACGTGGGAGAAACCGGAGCACGACGGTGGCAGCAGAGTGGGCTGCTACGTGGTGGAGGTCCTGCCTAAAGGAGCTGAGAAATGGACACAGGCTCTGATTGTGAAAGAAACTGAGGCTACTATCGCCAACCTGAACGCCGGAGAGGAATACATGTTCCGTGTCGCAGCCAGAAATGAGAAAGGAACCAGTGACCCTCGTCAAATCGGAGTCCCGGTCATCGTCAAAGACCTCGTCATTGCCCCTGTTGCCAAAATGCTTTTCAATACCTTCACAGTTCTCGCCGGAGAGGACCTGACTGTGGACATTCCTTACATCGCTCGTCCCAAAGCTGCTGTCTCGTGGGTCAAGGACGGAACGCCTTTGAAAAGAACCACTAGAGTTAACTTCAGCGCCACAGATACCATGCTAAACCTCACTATCAAAGAAGCCGCTAAAGACGACGTGGGCCACTACCTGATCACTCTTAGCAACACAGCAGGAGAGACCAAGGCTGAGGTCAGTGTCGTTGTTCTGGACAAACCAGGCCAACCTTCGGGTCCAGTCAAAGTGGAGGCGGTCACATCTGACAGCATCACCATCTCCTGGAACCCACCAGAGTATGAAGGAGGCTGCACTGTCAAACACTACATTGTTGAAAAGAGGGACACCTCTACCACCAACTGGATGGTCGTATCTCCTAACCTCGCTAGAACCAAGGTGAAGGCCGGCAGACTGAAGACCGGCTCAGAGTATCAGTTCAGAATCACCGCTGAGAACAGATATGGGAAAGGTCCACTTCTTCTCTCCGAGTGCATCACTGCTCAGTACCCTTACAAACTGCCTGGACCTCCTGGAACCCCATCCATCGCAGTCTGCACCAAAGACAGCATGGTGGTGGCCTGGAACGAGCCGGTGAACGACGGCGGCAGCACCATTTTGGGCTACCACCTCGAGCGCAAAGAGAGGAACAGCATCTTGTGGGTGAAGCTGAACAAGTCTCTCATCACCGATCAGACCTTCAAGACCAGTGGACTGGAGCCAGGACTGGAGTATGAGTACAGAGTTTATGCCGAGAACATTGTTGGCATCGGAAAAGTCAGCAAAGTTTCTGAGGGTGTTGTGGCGAGAGATCCGTGCGATCCACCGGGCACTCCAGAGGCTACCAAGATCACCAACAACTCTGTCACTATTGTTTGGACCAAACCTGAATACGATGGCGGCTCTAAGGTCACAGGTTACATTGTGGAGAAGAAGGAACTGCCCGAGGGCCGCTGGCTTAAGGCTAACTTCACCAATGTCATTGAGACTGAATACGTCGCCACCGGACTTGTGCCGGATAATCAGTACGAGTTCCGTGTCATTGCCAGAAACGCAGCTGGTGTTTTTAGTCTTCCCTCGTACAGCACTGGCCCTATCACCGCCAAAGATGAGATCGAGCCACCACGCCTCAGCATTGACCCTGAGTACACTCAGACTCTCGTGGTGAACGCCGGAGACAACTTCAAGATTGACGCCGACGTTCACGGCAAGCCACTGCCTTCCATTCACTGGATGAAGGGAGAGCTGGAACTGGGCAACACCATTCACCGAGAGATCAAGAATCTTCCCACAAAGGCCTTTATTTCTGTAAAAGAATCTAAACTGGCTGATGGAGGAGAGTACACCCTACTGCTGAGGAACCCAGGAGGAGAGAAGTCGGTAAAGGTCAATGTGGTCGTGCTGGACAAGCCTGGAGAACCTCAAGGACCAGTCTTTGTGACCAACGTTATGAACGATCGCTGCTGCATCACATGGAAGGCTCCCGTACAAGACGGTGGCAGCAAGATCTCACACTACATTGTGGAAAGACGAGAGACTAGCCGACTTGTCTGGACCGTTATCGACCCGAAGGTGGAGGGCACTTGCCTGAAGGTGACCAAACTTCTTGAAGGAGACCAGTATATCTTCAGGATCCGTGCCGTGAACCAGTTTGGTGTCGGTGCACCACTGGAGTCTGCCTCAGTCCTGATTAAAGATCCATATCTGGTTCCTGGAGCACCTAAAGGCCTGGAGGTCTCAGACATCAAGAAGGACTCCATGGTTCTGACCTGGGAAGCTCCTTCTGAAGATGGAGGGAGCCCCATTACTGGATACATCATTGAGAAGCATGACAAAGAAGGCGTGAGATGGACCAGGTGCAACAGGTCAACAGTGACTGACCTGACCTTCAAGGTGACCGGACTGCTGGAGAGCCACCTTTATGAATTCAGGGTTGCTGCTGAAAATGCTGTTGGTGTTGGAGAAGCAAGCTCCCAAACGGTCTTCTACAAATCTGTCGACCCTGTGTTCAAACCCGGTCCACCACACCACCCAAGGGTCCTAGACACCTCCAAATCCACAGTCTCCCTGTCCTGGGCTAAGCCTGCCTGTGACGGTGGCTGCACAATCCAGGGATACATTGTTGAGTATTGTACTTCCACAGTTCCTCCAGAGCCACCAGCCGGAGCTCCTGCCGAGGCCCCAGCAGAAGGTCCAGCTGAGGAATGGGTGATCTGTACACCTCCTGCTGGCATTAAACACACCAAGTTTGAAGTGACAAAGCTCAAGGAGAACCAGGCATACAAGTTCAGAGTGTGTGCCATCAACAAAGTGGGAGTGGGTGAGGCTGCTGATGTCTTGGGTGTTATTGTGGCCCAAGACAAAGTAGAAGAACCTGACCTCGATATCTACCCAGAGCTAAGAAACATTGTGTCTATCAAAGCTGGAGCTTCCCTGAGATTGTTTATTCCGATCAAGGGCAGACCCGCTCCTGCCATTACCTGGGGCAAAGACGAGGCTCCTCTGAAAGAGACAGCTCAGGTGGAGGTGACCAGCAGCTACACTTCTCTTGTTATTGACAAAATGAGCCGAAACGACAGCGGCAAGTACACAGTCACCGCTCAGAATACAAGTGGAACCAAATCTGCCTTTATTGTTGTCCGCGTTCTGGACACACCGAGCGCTCCGGTCAACCTCAAAGTTAAGGAGATCACCAATCAGTCCGTCACCCTGGCGTGGGAACCACCTCTTCTGGACGGAGGCTCCAAGATCAGGAACTATATTGTTGAAAAGAGGGAGAGCACACGCAAAACATACGCCGCTGTGGTCACAAACTGTCATGCTCTGCAATGGAAGGTCGAGCCTCTTCAAGAAGGCTGCAGCTACTACTTCAGGGTTTTGGCTGAAAATGCTCATGGAGTTGGTCTTCCAGCCCTGATCGTTGATCCTCTTAAGGTCTCGGAGGTGCCGCAGTGTCCCAAAAATCTCATTGTCACAGACCAGACCAAGACTAGCATCTCCTTAGCTTGGGAGAGGCCAGAATATGACGGTGGCAGCAGAGTCATGCAGTACTTGCTTGAAGTGCAGCTCAAGGGCCAGGAGAAGTGGAACGGTGTCAACACATTCAAGACAATGGAGGCCACGGTGTCCAACCTGAACCCAGGAGAGGAGTATCTGTTCAGAGTCACAGCCATCAATGACAAGGGCAAGAGCGACCCTAAGGTGCTCGCAGGCTCAGTCATGACCAAAGACTTGGTGTTCGAACCGGACGTCCGCCCAGCCTTCAGCAGTTACAGCGTCCATGTGGGCAAAGATCTGAGCGTTGACATCCCTGTCATTGGACGTCCTAAACCCACTGTGTCATGGAGTAAAGATGGAGCACCTCTGAAGTTTACCACTAGAGTCAACATCATTAACACTCCGGCCGTTACCACTCTGAGCATCAAGGAGGCAGCTGGAGATGACGGCGGCATGTACACCATCTGCGCCGCTAACTCAGTCGGTAAGAAAGACACCACGGTCGAGATCATTGTTCTGGACAAACCCGGTCCTCCGTCTGGTCCTGTGAGGTTTGACGAAATCACCACCCAGAGTGTTACTATCTCCTGGAACCCACCCAAACACAATGGAGGATGCCAGATCTCCAACTACATCATTCAGAAGAG
This sequence comes from Mogurnda adspersa, assembly GCA_036025875.1. NCBI lineage: Eukaryota > Metazoa > Chordata > Actinopteri > Gobiiformes > Eleotridae > Mogurnda > Mogurnda adspersa. The sequence continues at coordinate 9,694 of JAVQKH010098633.1, read as the reverse complement.
AGACACAACCACCACCACCTGGGAGAACGTGAGCATCAACTGTGCCAGAAACACCATCAAAGTACTCAGGCTGAAGACCGGAGCCGAATACCAGTTCAGAATTATCGCTCAGAACCGCTACGGCAAGAGCCACGGCCTGGACTCCTCCACTGTGGTGGCCCAGTACCCCTACAGAGAGCCAGGCCCTCCAGGTACTCCCTTCATCGCCTCTCTGTCCAGGGATCACCAGATCGTGGAGTGGCACGAGCCCATCTCTGATGGAGGCACTCCAATTCTCGGGTATCACCTGGAGAGGAAAGAGAGGAACAGCATCCTGTGGGTGAAGATCAACAAGACTTTGATTCACGAGACTACTTTCAAGAGCTACCCACTGGAGGAGGGCGTGGAGTACGAGTACAGAGTCTATGCTGAGAATATTGTCGGCATCGGCAGGTGCAGCAAGATCTCAGAGGGCTGCGTGGCACGTGACCCGTGTGATCCACCTGGCCAGCCCGAACCCATCCATGTCAACAAAGACATCATTGTGATACAGTGGACTAAACCAGAGTACGACGGTGGCAGCAACATCACCGGCTACACCGTGGAGAAACGAGACCTGCCAGAGGGCCGCTGGGTGAGGGCTAACTTCACCAACGTGATTGAGACACAGTTCACCGTCACTGGCTTGACCGAGAACGCGCAGTACGACTTCAGAGTTATCGCCAAGAATGCAGTGGGCACCATCAGCAAGCCGTCCTTCAACAGTGGACCAATCACAGCCAGCGACAAGGTGGAGGCTCCCAAATTCTCCATTGATCCTGAATTTACCAAGACTATCATAATTAATGCTGGAGAGACCTTTAAACTGGACGCCGATGCCCGTGGCAAGCCTCCTCCAACAATGCAGTGGTTCAAGGATGAGAAACCCATTGAGAATACCCTGAGACTGGAGATCAAGAACACAGAGACCCGGGCCATGATTGTCATTAAGGACTCAGTCATGATCGACGGTGGACTGTATGTTCTGCAGCTCACAAATGAAGCTGGTAGTGAGACTATTCCCTTCAAGGTTGTGGTCTTGGATCGGCCCAGCGCATGTGAAGGACCTCTGCATGTGACCGGAGTGGCTGAGGACAGATGTACGCTGGCGTGGCGGGCACCTCTCCACGACGGTGGCAACCCCATCACTCACTACATCATAGAGAGAAGAGAAACCAGCCGTCTGGCGTGGACTATTGTGTCCAACAGTTGCACCACCACCTGCTACAAAGTCACCAAACTGCTGGAAGGGAACGAGTACATGTTCCGCGTCATGGCCGTGAACAAATATGGCATCAGTGATCCTCTCGAGTCCGGCGGCGTCACCATGAATACTCCGTTTGTGCCTCCAGGTTCACCTCACATCGAGGATGTGACCCACATCACCCATGACGGCATGACCCTCACCTGGACAGCACCAGAGAGCGATGGTGGCAGCGAGATCACTGGCTACATCATTGAGAAGAAGGACAGAGCTGGAATCAAATGGACCAGGTGCAACAGAACCAAGGTGACTGACCTGTCTTTCAGAGTGACCAGTCTCAGCTCCGGACACGAGTATGAGTTTAGAGTGTCCGCTGAGAATGTTGTGGGCGCCGGAGAGCCTAGCCTTCCCAGCCAGTCCTACAGAGCTTGTGATCCTAAGTTCAAACCTGGAGCTCCGAGCTACATTAATGTGACCGACTCTACCAAGACCTCTCTCTCTTTGGTGTGGGGTAAACCAGTGTCTGACGGTGGCAGCCCCATCCAAGGCTACATCGTTGAAGTCTGCAAGGCTGAGGAGGAGGAGTGGACCATGGTCACTCCTGCCACTGGCCTCCGTCTCAACAAATATGAGGTCACTAAACTCGCAGAAGGCCAGGAATACAAGGTTCAGGTCTGCGCTCTTAACAAACTGGGTGTCGGTGAGCCCGCAGTTCTCTCTGGAACCGCTAAGACCGAGGAGAGAGTGGAGTCTCCGCAGATCCACCTGGACTCTGAGCTCAGGAAGGGTGTGGTCATAAAGGCTGGAGGCTCTGTCAGAATCCACATTCCATTCAAGGGCAGACCTACTCCAGAGATCAAGTGGACCAAAGATGAGGGAGAGCTGACGGAGAAGGCCATTGTGGAGAAGGCTCAGACCTTCACACAGCTGTCGATCGACTCATGTGACAGAGGAGATTCTGGGAAGTACAGTTTGAACCTGACCAACAGCAGCGGCACTGTGTCTGAGGTGGTCCCAGTCAAAGTCCTGGACACACCTTCTGCTCCACTCAACCTGGTGGTCAAAGACGTAAAGACCAACTCCGTCACTCTTGTCTGGGACCCACCTCTCGTCGATGGAGGCGCCAAGATCAAGAATTATGTTATTGACAAACGTGAGTCCACCAGAAAAGCCTATGCCAATGTCTCCACCAAGTGCACCAGAACCACCTTTAAAGTTGAGAACCTGATTGAAGGTGCCATGTACTACTTCAGAGTCATGGCTGAGAATGAGTTTGGAGTGGGGCAAGCTGTAGAAACTAAAACCGCCTCTAAGGTCGCTGAGGTGCCACTCCCGGTCGGAAAAGTGTACCTCACAGATGTCACTAAGGTCAGCGCCTCGTTGGCCTGGGAGAAACCAGAGCATGACGGCGGCAGCCGTATCGGAGGGTACCTCATCGAAATTCAGCCTAAAGGAACTGACAAGTGGGGAGTGGCCTCAAACGTGAAGACCTGTGAGGGCACGGTGAAGGGACTGACCTCTGGAACCGAGTACTTGTTTAGAGTCATTGCTTATAACGACAAAGGAAAGAGTGAGCCCAAAGCGCTGGCCGCTCCCGTGATTGCTGCTGATATGACCATGGAGCCAAGCATTAAGATGCAGTTCAACAGGTACACCGTTCTCGCAGGAAAAGATCTGAAACTGGAGTTCCCAGTGATCGGACGCCCCAGACCCAAGGTCACATGGGCTAAAGAGGACCAGCCTCTGAAGGTGACTTCTCGAGTCAATGTGGCCAGTACGGAATCTGCAACTTCTATTCTGATCACAGAGGCATCTAAGGAAGACTTGGGCAAATACTCCATTACAGCAGTTAACTCCGCAGGTACTGTGACCGAGGACGTGTCTGTCATCATCCTGGACAAACCTGGACCACCTAAAGGCCCAGTGAAGGTTGTGGAGGTGAGCAACACCTTTGTGCACCTTACCTGGGAGCCTCCGGAGTACACGGGCGGATGCCAAGTGAAGAACTACATCGTAGAGAAGCGTGACACTACCACGCAGACATGGCAGTCCGTCACCACTCAGCTCGCAAGAACCGCTTTCAAAGTTACCAAACTGAAGACTGGAGCCGAATACCAGTTCAGAATTATTGCTGAGAACAGGTACGGGAAGGGTGTACCACTGGACTCCAAGGCCATTGTGGTGCAGTACCCATACAAACCACCAGGCCCTCCGGGAACACCATATATTAAATCTGCAACTAAGGAAATGATGATTGTTGAGTGGAACGAGCCCGTCAACGATGGTGGAAGTCCTGTGATTGGCTACCACCTCGAAAGCAAAGAGAGGAGCAGCATTCTGTGGAACAAACTGAACAAGACCCTTATCAACAACACACAGTTCAAGATCTGTAACCTGGAGGAGGGCATCGGATACGAGTTCAGAGTCTACGGTGAGAACATCGTTGGAATCGGCAGGTGCAGTAAAGTCTCAGAGTCATTTGTCGCCCGTGATCCTTGTGATCCTCCTGGTGCTCCAGAAGCTGTGACCATCTCAAAGAACCTCATCAAAATCCAGTGGACCAAACCACAGTACGACGGTGGCAGCAAAGTGACTGGCTATATTGTTGAGAAGAAGGATCTGTCCTCTCCTGATGGCCACTGGGTAAGATCTAACTTCACCAACATCGCCGACACAGAGTTCACCATCACCGGCCTGACCGAGTCGGAGCAGTACGAGTTCAGAGTCATTGCCAGAAACGCTGCTGGTGTTTTCAGTGAGCCATCTGACAGCTCCGGACCTATCACCGCTACAGACGAAATTGAGCCTCCGCGGGCCTCCATGGATCCCAAATACAAGGACGTCATTGTTGTAAACGCCAGCGAGAACCTGCTTCTGGACGCTGATGTTTATGGTAAGCCCTTCCCTGAGATCAGCTGGCTCAAAGAAGGCAAAGAGATGGACAAAGCTCTGCGCGTTGAAGTCAGACTGGCTCTCAAACGGGCCTCTATGACCATCAAAGACGTCACCAAACTCGACAGTGGAAACTACGAACTGGTCCTCAAGAATCCAGGAGGCGTCAAGACCTTCCCCATCACTGTCAAGGTCCTGGATAAACCAGGTCCTCCTGCCGGACCTATGAAGGTCACTGGGGTGATGTCGGACAGGTGTGTGCTGGCCTGGGCTCAGCCTGCTCTGGACGGCGGTGCTCCCATCACTCACTACGTTCTGGAAAAAAGAGAGACAAGCCGACTCTCATGGACTTTAGTTGCATCTAAAATTGATGGTCTATTTTACAAAGTTAAGAACCTGCTCCCTGCAGAAGAGTACATCTTCAGAGTCAGAGGTGTCAACAAATACGGCACTGGTGACTTCTTGGAAAGTGAACCCATTGTTGCTCGCAATCCTTACAAACCACCAAGCGCTCCTGGAACTCCTGAAGCTAGTGAGATCACTAAAGACTCCATGCTTCTCTCCTGGACCGCCCCTGAACATACCGGTGGTGCTGAACTCAGAAGCTACCATCTGGAGAAACGTGACAAAGACAGCGTAAGGTGGACCAAATGTAACAGAGAGAAATTTCTAGAGACACACTTCAGAGTCACTGGTTTGATAACTGACCACTTCTACGAGTTCCGTGTTGCTGCTGAAAATGAAGCTGGAATGGGAGATCTGAGCGAACTCTCAATGTTCTGCAGAGCATGCAACGCCCTCACACCTCCAGGACCTCCACACCACCCTAAAGTCACAGACTACTCCAAGACCTCCGTGTCTCTGTCTTGGAGAAAACCTGACTTTGATGGCGGCGCCTACGTAAAGGGCTACATCGTTGAAATGAGGGAGTACACACCAATCCCAGAGGAGACTGAGGAGGCAGAGGTGGCACCAGCTGTGGAACCACCTGTAGAAAAGGAATGGTCCATGTGCACTCCACCAACAGGCATCCAAGCCACTAAACTGACCATCACAGACCTAAAGGAAGGAGTCGAGTATCAATTCCGTGTCTGTGCCATCAACTCTGAGGGAGTCGGCGAAGCAGGTAATGTCCACGGGACGGTCATTCCTTCTTCCAGAGCTGAAGCTCCAGAGATAGAGCTGGATGCTGAGCTCAGGAAGGTGGTATCTGTCCGCGCTGGAGGCACCCTGCGTCTCTTTGTGGCGATCAGAGGAAGACCAGAACCCGCGGTGAAATGGGAGAAGGTGGAGGGCACTCTCACAGACCGCGCTGCCATCGACACCACCAGCTCCTACACCATGATGGTCATCGATAATGTCAACAGGTTTGACAGCGGCAAATTCTCCCTCACTCTGGAGAACAGCAGTGGCTCGAAGTCTGCCATCATTGCTGTGAGAATCCTGGATAGTCCTAGTGCACCACAGAACTTTACAGTGAAGGAGCTGAAGAAGGACTCGATAACTCTTGCCTGGGACACTCCTCTCACCGATGGAGGATCCAAGATAACCAACTACATTGTGGAGAAAAGAGAATCTGTCCGCAAGGCCTACACAGCTGTTACCAGCAACTGCACAACCAACTCATTCAAGATCGAGGAGCTCCCTGAAGGTGGCACCTTCTACTTCAGAGTGTGTGCTGTCAACGAGTATGGCCAGGGCCAGACTGCTGAGACCAAGGAGATCAAGATCTCAGAGGTTCCTCTGCCTCCAAGCAAGGTCATTCTGGTGGACCAGACAAAGACCAGTGTGTCCTTGGCCTGGGAGAAACCTGCTCACGACGGTGGCAGCAAAGTCATGTGCTACAATGTGGAGTTCAAACCTAAGAGTGGAGACAAGTGGGGCACTGCCTGCACTGTTAAAGTGACTGAGGCCACTGTTGCAAATCTGAATCCCAATGAAGCCTACTTGTTCAGAGTCTTGGCCATCAACGAGAAAGGCAAGAGCGAGCCCAAGGATCTGGGTCTGCCTGTGGTCGCTAAGGACGTCGCCATCGAGCCTTCCGTGAACCTGCTCTTCAAAACTTACAGCGTGAAGGTCAAGGATGACCTGACGATTGAGGTCCCAGTGAGAGGCAGACCCAAGCCTGTGGTCTCCTGGAAGAAAGACGGACTTCCACTGAAGCAGACCTCATCTGTGACCATCCTGAACACAGCCACATCTTCTAATATCATGATTAAAGAGGCCAGCAGGGAGCACGTGGGTAAATATGAGATCACACTGGCTAACAGTGGTGGCACCGTGTCCACAGACATCACCGTCGTGGTCCTGGATAAACCCGGACCTCCTAAAGCTGTCAAAGTGGACGCCGTCACATCGGACAGCATCACTCTGTCCTGGTCTCCACCCGAATACGATGGCGGCTGCTCCATCAGTCACTACATAGTTGAGAAGAGAGACACTAACTCTCAGGAGTGGCAGATGGCGGCCGGAAATGTGGCGAGAACCGCGTTCAAGGCTTGTCGTCTCACACACGGAGCTGAATACCAGTTCCGTATTTATGCAGTAAACAGATACGGCAAGAGCACATACCTGGACTCTCCTGGAATCACCGCTCAGTACAACTTTAAACTGCCTGGACCTCCTTCCACACCAATCGTGAAGCTGGCCACCAAGTCCTTCATGCTGGTGACTTGGAACGAGCCAGTTAACGATGGTGGCAGCCCTGTTCTCGGCTACCATCTGGAGAGGAAAGAGCGCACAAGTATCCTCTGGACCAAGATGAACAGAGGAATGGTTAAGGACACAGAGTTCAAGGTGAGCGGTGTAGAGGAGGGCATGATGTACGAGTACCGCGTATATGCTGAGAACATCGCTGGTATCGGCAAATGCAGCAAGTCCTGTGAAGCGGTGGCCGCCAGAGACCCATGTGATCCTCCGGGTACACCTGTGGTTATGGCAGTCAACAGGTCATCTGTGTCTCTGTCCTGGGAGAAACCGGAATACGATGGTGGAGCTAAAGTCTCGGGCTACATCATCGAGCGCAGAGACCTGCCCGATGGACGCTGGACCCGATGCAACTTCACAAACGTGCCTGAGACACACTACAACGTGACTGGTTTGACCGAGAACAGCCAGTACGACTTCCGTGTCATCGCCAAGAACGCCGCCGGCCTCTACAGTGAGCACTCTGATACCACTGGATCGATCACCGTTAAAGATGACGTGGATCCTCCACGCATTATGATGGATGTCAAGTACAGAGAGACATTGTTTGTAAAAGCTGGAGAAACTCTGAAGATCAGCGCTGACCTGGCCGGACGACCTGCTCCCGTGGTGTCCTGGACCAAAGACGGCAAAGAGATCGAGCTGAGAGCAAGAATTCAGATCATCTCCACGGACACTAGCACAGCTGTGGTCGTCAAGGATTGCATCAGGAGAGACTCTGGACAGTATGCTTTGACACTGCAGAACATTGCAGGAACTGTGACTATGCCGATCAACTGTGTGGTCACAGACAAACCCGGACCCTGCGCCGGACCGCTCCAGATTACCAGCCTCACCGCAGAGGCCTGCACTCTCAGCTGGGGACCTCCTCAGGAAGCCGGTGGTGCTGATATCACTCATTACGTTGTTGAGAGACGTGAAACCAGCCGCCTGGCCTGGACGCTCATCAAGGGAGACGTCAACACGACCTTCTACAAAGTCAAGGGTCTGCTCAAAGGCGAGGAGTACATTTTCAGAGTGCTGGCTGTCAACAAATTTGGCCTTGGCGAGCCTCTGGAAGGTGACATTGTGAAGATTACAGATCCGTTCACCATCTCCACTGCACCTATGAGTGTGGACGTCACCGAAATCACAGGAGACACCATGACTCTGACCTGGTGCAAACCTGTAGCTGACGGAGGAAGCCCCATTAGTGGCTACGTGATCGAGCGCCGTGAGAAAACTGGAATGCGCTGGGTCCGTGTGAACAGAGATCTCATTAACGAATGCACGGCCGTCACTACTAAACTCCGTAAAGGATGTGAATATGACTTTAGAGTGTATGCCGAAAACGCTGCCGGTTTGAGCCCTGCCAGTGAACCATCTGCCGTCTTCAGAGCTGCAGATCCTCTGGTTGTTCCTTCTCGTCCGACCAAACCTAAGATCGTGAACTCCACCAAAGACACCATCTCCATCGTCTGGAAACCACCAACTGAAGATGGCGGCGCTCCAGTTCTGGGATACAGTGTTGAATACAGAGAGTACATCCGCAAACCAGAGCCAGAGACCGCTGATAATGAGGAGGAGTATGAAGATGAAGAGGAAGAGGAGGAGTCTCCTGAGGACCTGGCGCGATGGGTTGAGGCCATCCCGCTGACCAAGAGCCTGGAGTTCACCGTTCCTGGGCTGAAGACTAATGCAGAGTACGAGTTCTGCGTCAAGGCTGTGAATAAGATTGGCGGCAGTCCTCGCAGTGTGTACTCTGAGCCCGGCGCTGCCATGGACAGAACCTCAGAGCCTTCGTTTGATGTCGATGTCGAAATGCGTAAACTACTCATCGCCAAACACGGCACCGCCTTCTCTCTGAATGTTCCGTTCAAAGGCAACCCCACTCCAACCGTGGAATGGGCCAAAGAAGGAGTCGATCTCAAAGTCAGAGGAACCATCGACTCAACTGCTTCCAACACCACCCTGACCATTGACAAAGCCACCAGGAACGACTCCGGAGAGTACACCGTCACCATAGAGTCTCCACTAGGAAAAGCAACCCTGCCCATGGTGGTCAAAGTCCTGGACTCACCTGGACCTCCAGCCAACGTGAAGGTTTCTGAGGTCACCAGGGATTCGGCCACTCTCACATGGGAGGTACCAGAAAATGACGGTGGAGATCCTGTAAAGGCCTACCACGTGGAGAAACGTGAAGCCAGCAAAAAGGCCTGGGTCTGCATCACCAGCAACTGCCACGCTCTCAGCTACAAAGTGGAAGATCTTCAAGAAGGAGCCATCTACTACTTCAGAGTGATTGGAGAGAACGAGCATGGAGTTGGTGTTCCTCAGGAGGCCAAGTCCGGCACCAAGATCACAGGTAAGAACCTCTCCTAATTATTAGAAAACACATGAACTTGTCTTAAACACAGTGTACAATCCTAACCCTCTCATGTGGTCCCATCACAGAGGTGCCCACTCCTCCTTTGAAGCTGGGCGTGGTCAACGTGACTAAAGACAGCGTGACGATCGGCTGGACCCGCCCCGAGTACGACGGTGGCAGCAGAGTGGCCGGTTACCTTATCGACGCTCTGGAGAAGGGACAGAGCAAGTGGGTGAAGTGTGCCACGGTCCGAGCCATGACCCACACCATCAAGAACCTCCGTGAGGGAGCAGAGTACTTCTTCAGGGTCAGGGCTGAGAACCACGCCGGACTCAGCGAACCCAAGGAGATGATTGTACCTGTGCTGGTCAAGGAGATCCATGGTAACAACACGACTGTGGTCAACATGGAAGAAATCAATCAGACTATTTCTATAGCACTTTTCATACATAGAAAATGTAGCGCAAAGTGCTGTACAAACAATACACATAAAGCAACAGAAATTACCATGGTACTCAGTTAAAATA
>JAVQKH010095644.1:0-12990 GCA_036025875.1 Mogurnda adspersa | reverse complement strand
TTGCTGTGAAAACTCCTATTTGACTTGGTTTGTTTTTATTTTTTTGTAAAGATGGACCTCTTGTCTGCATGCGTTTATTCTCTTCTCAACATTGGATACATCTACTGTGAGGCAGCCGCATGACTTGTGAATATCTTACCCTTTGTGAATCCTCAATGTTAACTTCCTTTGTAACACTGAGCTGGTATTCACTGTGTCTGCGGGAAACACACGGGTCACCACTGCATCTCTCTAACAGACTGCAGGTGCCTTCAAGGCTTCACTTAGACTCTTTGACAAGTCACAAATGCAATAACACTTGAATGAACTTCTGCCTGTGCTGTTTATCTGTCTCCCCCCTTCCAACTCCCACTCCTCCTCTAATTTGTGTTAAGGGGAAAGAAAAAAATAACTGCTCAATGGTGTAGGAGGAGTGGAGATAAGCTCGAAGCAGTTAAGTATAATTAGCGAAAGTAATAGCTGGCAAATGGCAACAAGGCTAGGTTTTTATCTCCTGGAAAGATAGAGTTATCGTAATAAGCTGTAATGGCTGGCAGGAATGCTAGTACTCTGTGCAGGCTTCCATTCAGCCTCATAGACTTAACAAGGAACAATTTCCCTTAAATTTACTGCTGCTCTCAAACATTTCCCTATGTTTATACCCCGATACTGTAAGTCAATACATGTGTTCAATGCACTTCCATATAGATCGAGGGCACACACAGTTCTTGTATTGCCATGTAAGCACTTCTGGCTGCCAACGTCGGCCATGTTACACCGTTCTCGTAGAGCGGTTACTCATGTCCTATTTCCCGAGAACATGGTGAAGGAGCAGCAGATGCCATGTAAACGCCAGCCACTCTACATTTTAAGTGAAGTGGCTCAACTCTGGGCCCGGCAAAAAGCGCCTCTCACAGAAAACATGTTAGCGACATAAAAGGCCCACCAGATTAAGGCGTCAGATCGGAATAAGATTAGGAAAGCGCACACATTTCAGGCACAGGAATTCCACTGAAGCTGTGCCACTCGTGCACGTACGCATGTGTGATATTCACACACAAAAAAAAGGGAAACAATATGGTCACAGCTGCGCAGCGAGTCAAAGTCATGCATTCCATTTTTCATATTCTGAAACGTGATCATACAGTCTCCAGGGGTGAGAAAATTGGTAATATTCATAGAAACTTCCTGCCCCGCAGTCAAACCGGTATGTTTATTTTTGTCCAAAATAAGTTACATGTCCACTTTAATATTTTATTTTATAATATGGTTTTAAATATGCTTTTTTAAAAGTTCATATCAAAACAAGTACAATGGAAGCCAGTCAAGTGTAAACTACAAGAGGAGAAACAGATATAAGCCATGTAATTGAACAACCAAGGCAACCTGTCTAAAGCTAAACAGAAGATGAGAGAAAATGAAAATTCTATTAGTCCATAATGTCCCCCCTCCCCTTCCATACGCTCTTCATCTCCACTGCAAAGTATTCAAATGCAAGCCCTGCCTTACCTCCCCGTGTCTCTTTTTCTCTAATTATCCATGAGGTCAGTAAGCAAAATGGGGAAGAAGCCAGGAGATCAATACAAATTATCCCTGAGCAAACCAGTGCTGACAGTTTGAATTGCAGCATATGTTTACCCAAAATCAGGCAATTTATCTTAATATCAGGCGAGTAATGCAGCAGGGGTGAGAGGTCACACAATCTCTCCACCTCATAATTACCCGCCTCTAAAACAGGAAAGTGGTATTGATTGGCCGCAGGCCGGGAAGCGGGCGTGACTGGAACGTGCCAGTGACCCCCCCACCACCACCACCACCGCCACACACCCCTCCCACACAGACCACCCCCCACCTCCTCCTGCTTCTATGTGCTAGACTCCCCACCCAGTGCAGGATTTATGGGATGTGTGCGGAGGGTTTCATGTTTCCTTGCAGCGACTGAGACCCTTACAGGAAGGGGTAGGGGGAAGACACATGCTCCTTCCACACCCTACACTGCCCCACCCCACTCCCCACCCAAACTCCGTCTCCTGTTCTCTCTCTGTGTCGCTGTATTGTGTTGGACAGGCTGAACTCATTTTGGCTTGTGTGAAGTCAAGCAAGGGCATCACCACACAGCCTTGACTGACGTGAAAGTTTGGGGGTCTTTGAAGTTGGACACGAAACATTAATGGGAGTTGTCAATGTGTGTGGTGGAAAAAAGTAGTCCGCCTGACATTACTTGTAAAAGCAGAGTATGTGAAAAGAAATCTTTGAAATAAAACCGTGCGAAGCAGTGAATTTACACATAACAGGTTTTATGACGGGGAATGAATATAAGTGCTCAGTATATATCATCAGCTGCTCTTACGGGATTATTGACATTGTCTGTCTGCACCAGTGTACATGCTATGACTACAAAACTGTCAACTCATCAACTGACAGCACCGTTTAGCACTAATGCAAGTCTCCATCAGCTGTCAAAAGCATTTGCATGAAATCAATAGCAGATGGCGGTCTGTGTCACCAATTTCATTACGCCAGGGTTGTTACAAAGATCATCTCCATGATAGATGAGATGGCGACATGTCGACATACCGAGATCATGGCTGGCTCTCTGAATGGGACTATCCGAGCTAGACACAATAGGTAACAAGTCCAAAGTCTATATTCTTAATAAAGTTCATTTCACACTATTTTAAGAAGTCCAATTCCATTGTAAGTATTACTTTTAAAACAAAACCCTGCTCCTACAGTGGGGCATCATTATCATTGGAAAGCTCTCAGCCTATAGGTCTTGTCCCGTACTGTATGTCTCTCCGGCTGTGTTCCCAGCATGCCTGGCGGCTTGTGTAGGCCCCAGCTGAGGCAGAGGACAGGAGAGCGTGATGTATCACCCTGAGAGAGTCCACTGACAGCCTCTGATGATGGATGGCCTGATTATGGAGTGCTTTTTACACATACACAATTTACATCACACTGAGCAGAGGGGTCTGGCAGGGGCTCGCCGCACACATGTGCACTCACATAAGTGTGTGCACGTATGCCGCTGCGTGTACACGTGTATGAGACCGCCACAGTGCATAGATAAGAAAGGGGGTGGAAACAACCAAAGAAAAGGGGCAAATTCCTGGCTACAGCCTTGTCATGTACGATCAATACGGCAGATCAATCCTTTATTAAGGAGAAGACGGCGTTCCCCACATTCAGAGCGGCCCGTGTTGTTTCTGGTTGCATGATGACATGTCAAATCAAATTTCCAGCAGTGTATGTTGTCACGGTGTGGGGTTTATTCAGGTGTGCCGCCAATAGGACTACCACTGTATATGCAACCTAGATCCTTGCTATCGATTAGCACCCAGCATTGTCCATGCTTGAACACATAATTGCACCATTTTGTCATGCTCGAGCTGGCAATTACTGTATTCAGGTTTGTACAGGGGTAGAGCATGGTGGGAGTGTGAGGACACACACGAGCGCAGAGTGTGTTGCATGAGCATTCAGAGAGCGTGAACAGAAGAAAAGTCTCAGACATAACTGTTCATTTTTATGCCCAGAGTGTGTATGTGTGGAAGGAGCTGGCTCTGGTGCTGAGCAGGTTCAGCGAGCTGTGCGGTGTTAATGCTGAAATTACATGCTGAGTAATGAGTGATGGGCCAAATTACAGGCTGAACAATGAATAGAGGGAGGCAGCTCTTATTAGTCTCCATAGAAAGCCATTGATTTATGAAGCGCCTTGCTCGGCGGAGTTACTCTCCTGAAAATGATATCTACATTGAGAAGTGATGTTCTCTATTAAGTCGTTCCTTTCCCCTTTACACCGTTCTGCCTCCCACCCCGCCTCGCCTCTGCCCTGCCTCCCTCCCTCTCACTACTGTCCTGTCTACGACTCTACACATGATTGTTTAGAATCAGCCTGAGCTGTAAGGAAGCCTTCAATTACCCATTAGGACTGTCAGACATAAAACGCCCTGCTCTCACCAAAGTCTGCCTTATGATTCATTTACTTTGTGCCTCTGATTCATCGCCCAATATGCCTCGTGCCCCAGATTACTATTTGAGGGGTGGGAGAGATTAATGGCTCCATGGGATCTGCCGCCGTATTTCACCAGGCCAGTGTTGCAGTACACTTGGTGCAGAAGGGTGAAATGACAGCAACTTACACTAGATCAATGTGTGGACAGCCTTTCACAGATTATTAAAGCTGTGTTAGATTAAAAGACCCCTGCGATGTAGTTTGCTGTAGTCAATATTCCTGAGCAGATAAAAAGGGGGAGGGCAGCTCATCTGAAGGATTCTCACACTGATGTAGGTCATCATGGCTGTTAATGGAATAACACTCAGTGACACGAGTGTCACAGGAACTTGTGTCATTTTCCATCACTCGGCCCGGGAGCGGCTGACGTTTCATAAACCACTGTCTGGCCTCTTGAGGTTTCTGTCAAATTAGGCATTCTGAAATGACTTCTGTACTGTAAACAGATTTCTCAATTAACTCCTTCCTATTTCTGACAGAATTGACCCTGAAATGTTAATAATTTTCATCTTCTTTTTTGTTTCAGCCCTTAATGAGCCTACCATCGACTATGGCTTCCAGAGACTCCAGAAAGTCATCCCCAGACACCCTGGCGATCCTGAGAGGTTACCAAAGGTCAGTATAGAAAACACTACTCACAAAAGGACTATATTCTGAATGGGACAAATAAACAAAACAGCATTAGCATGAGCACCAGCACTGTGACCCCGAAGCGTAACATCTTTGCCTCACATATGTGGCTGCTTCCCCACTAACCCAAGTGGTAATGGTATTGGTTTAGTGCAGGGAGAGCGGCGTAAACTCACTGTGTGGTAAAATAGCTCAATCAGGCGTTTTCCTCTCCAGTAGTCTGTGGAGATGGTAATCTGGTCAAAACCGACGCCTGCACCCTCATTACCCCACTCATGTTTTCCTTTCATTTTCTGCGGCTCGATTTGGTTTAATCTTTTGTTTACAGAGCCCTGTGCCGTAAACCCCCTCGTCTTACTGCGGCTAATAGACAAAGACTGCATGTTATTATGCTCCGGCTCTTATTGTTTTTCTTTTGAACCCTGGTAAAGCAGTTGAAAGCCACATCAGTTCTTTGCCGTCACACCGGTGTGGCACATAAATAGGCTGCCAACTTGATAAACCTGGCCATGAAAAGTAAGGTGCACGCTAGTTTTCCTTTGAATTTTTGCGCCTTTGATACTTTTTCATTTCCTATTGATACAAATCTGTGTGTTTTCACTAATTGCCGCCCGCCAGCAGCCATTTTGGTGAGTGACGTTCCAGATGTGTCAGGTGTAATAATATGACTGATTAGCACATTCAAAAGCTCTCGGCATGTAGTAAAGCGCAGGCCACCTCGGAGTTTTAATAATACTGTAAAACCTTTAAAGACCTTATCTATTAAATCCCAGCATGCAACACAGCAATATCATTAACATCCAACGGACAATTTAATAAAGAACAGACTGTGTGGTAGCTTTAGACATTTGACCAAGGCAATGTGAAGAAATAGGACAACACAGCTACTCTTCGGTTCACTGTATGAAGTGTTTCAATTAGACTTGGTCCCTGCGGAGCACGCAAACAACACCTAGACATGAAATGTTACTCTAATTTTAACTGTAAACCATCTCTGCTGGTCAATCTAACAATAGTGTTTTTCAATTTTAAAACCACCGTGTCTTGGCAGAATCCACACAGTAAAAAAGAAAAGCGTGTTCAACATAGCATTATTACAAAAAAGGTTCACTTCTTTCCAAGGCAGCAAGACAGATTTTGACACTGAACCCGAGATTAGTTTCCCGGGCGTGTGTATACTTAATATAGCAGGCTCTCTCGGCCTTTGCATGAAACAATCACAGAGTGAGATGAAACCCTGCACTTCCAATAAACAACATAAATATTTGATTTGCTCTCTAATGGACCCAAATATGGGGTTCAGGGGGCATGTAAATGATCCCACCAAGTGATTCGTCATTGTTAAGCTTGCCATATGAGGGTCAGCTCTCGGGGTCAAAAGCACATTCCCAATAAAACAGCCCGCGGCAGGCTGGGGCGGCTGCGTACATTCGGAATGAGGAACACCAAACGGCATATAGAGAACAGCCATTACGGGGTGCAGGTGAGCCGGGGAGACTCTATAAAAAGAAGATAAAGCTTGGAGGACGTGCGGTGTGCATTAGCAGAAAGGCAAATCGACACCAAGCCCACTCACCGCCTCTATACCCCCAGCCCCCCCTACACACAACCCCCCCTCGCCATGACTTCACCCTCCAGTTGATAATATTACTGCGCTATTGATTTCCACCAGCCTTCTCCCTGGGACCAGTAAGACACGTGGTAATTGTAAGGAGACAGAAAGCCAATATGGGAGTGCTCATGGATAGCAAGAGATGCACGCTAATATTGTTGCAACACAGAGAAAAAAAAGGGGGAAGCTGCCTCTGATTGAAGTTTACCTCGTAATTCTAAGACAACATCGTAGATGACAGTTTGACCCTGTGGGAGGAGTGCAGATATAAAAATTCAATGCAAAGTCCAGGGTGAATATGAAAGTAATAAGTGTGAGCAGTCAAGTGATGAGAAAGGAGATTGGTTTGCGGGCATCGCGTTAAGTGAAGAGAGACTTTGGAATTCACCCTCCTTTTTAAGATCTTGTTATAAAACAATTTTCTATTCATAATATAAAAAAGACAATTTATAATACCATTTTGTGCCCTCTGGCAGTAATGGACAAATAGACTGGATATCACATTATATCACACTCAATTTCTCTCTTCTGTAACAAATTAGATTCATTATGAAATTAAAAGTGGAAACTCAATATTGTTTTATTATTAAGCTGATTGCCTTGGATTCTTTTCTTTCCTCCCAAAATGAGCATAAGCCCATTCTTTTCCAATTCTTCGTGTAATCCACAAGGAGAAAATATTACAAATGTGCTCATGTCAAGCAATTACCCATGTATTTAAATGAATCTCTCTTCCTGTGCTCTTTGAAGTACCTTCATCTAATGGCCCTATGCTTCTAAATGCATTCATTACCTCAGGCTAGAGCTAACAGAGTAATTGCCTTACAGTTTTATAATGGCATTAGCACTCCAAGCTACATACCCTAGGCCCTTTTTTATTAACTGTGATAACATAAATACAAGCTCCGTGTTAATCTACTGCTCCAAGACACACATTTGGGCCAAACGTCTTATTGTTAGACATTTTTTAAAACACATCATTTGTTATAGCTTTCCCTCATTTTTCCCAAAATGGCCTCTAAATCTTGAAGTAATCAGTCATTAGAGCGGGCCCATTTAAACTGTTGTTTGAACATGGGACCTTTATGCAAAGCGAGTCAAACAATAGCAAGGATCTGTCACGCATTTGTCACACAACAACAGAAATCATTTGAGGCCTTTAATTGTTTCAATTTAACATGGCGTGTTCTGATATGTCTACATGACAAGAAAGCCAATTACACTTATGCTGGAGTAGTATTGAGATTTACATGGAAATGCCCTCAGAACACTATTCCGTGCTAATCGTATTCACAGCATGAGCTGATACGCATGAAAGCTCCTCGTCAGAAGAAAACAAACTTCTTCCTTGATTGGGTGCAGCACTTCTCATCATCCGCGGATATGACTAGGTTGCCACTTAAGCATAGCCCTGCGAGTCAGCTTGGTTAGTTAAGACACCACGCAGTAAACGACAGATTAAGGATGAGAGGCAATATCGTTTTCTCTCCTCCTTTTTCCAAGCTGTCCTTATGTCACTGCTGCAAAGTACCATATGGACAAGCAGGGAGAGGACGTTTACGGAGAATGAAACATGGCTGCGAACGCGACAGTCTTAATTGCTTTAATTGTTGTTTAAAATTGAGAGCCATGTAGGAGATCTTGAAATATGATAGAATAGATTATTGGTAATTATTAACTGCAGACAAAAAGAAAGAAAACCACTTTATCTCACTCAGCGAGAGAGAGAGAAATCTGTTCTGCCTGATGAGAACACATCAAGACAGCTGGTCCTCTCATTTAGTCTACCTGCCTCACGACAACCATAATTCTTTATTTGTATGCAAACTAGATGCATGCAACGTTGAGCATACACACCAATTTCAGAGGTAAATGCCCATTCTAAGAGCCACCCATCCGGTAACTTGGGGTGGATTAAGCGATATGTTTCTATAAGAGAGCATGGCATACGCTGGAAGTGGCTTCTGCAGTGATTCATCTTGATAAATCAAGGAGTGTGGTAGATATGCTCCTCAGGATGAAAGGGCCCATACACGCTCCGTACACACTACATACGCTGCGCTTTGGAAATGCAGGCCAAGTCTTGGAGGCCGCTGTTTGAAGGCGCGAAGGCTGTGTTTACATTCATTTACGGCAGCTGCCGTCTTAATCCCACACTGCTATTGCCAAGTGATGGAACACTTCAGACAAATTACCGAGGCCTGCAAAAGAAAACAGAGCGAATGTGGGAAGAAAACAAGCGCCATCTGAGATGTTTCTGCTGACAGATTTGCATTGCTTTTAACCAGGGTTCTAACAGCACAGTTGACAAATCTCTGCTCTACAGCAGGTGACAACAAGCAAGCATTTTAAAAACACGCAACAGCCATGTCTGCTACTTGCCTTTGTCAGATTAGATGCACTCTAAATGGAGGAGAGGGTCTTCATACTCCACATTGCCTTCTGTATTATATAAAACAAAGAGAGCAGTCTGCTTCTTTGAGAGGGATTTAATTGTTAAGTGGCAAATTCAAAGAGCAGATAAAGACTCACAAACGGGCCAAACCCCACCTAGCCCAAAGCCCAAAACCAAGTGGGGGAACAGGATCCAGGGCCAACTCATTTTCAGTGTTAAGAGCCAAAGCAACACACCTAATCCGCATTGTCAAGCGGGGGCAGGCATGCAGACATGGATAAGACCACATCCTGAGCATCCGTGTCCCCAAGGCACAAGCACCCAGCTCTTGCTGGATGGGAAGTCATTTGTGAAGTCCTTTGCAACAGCCAGTCAAAGAGGTTAATTGAAAAATTCCTTAATGTCATTACAACAGAACTAGATTAACCCAGAGCTAATTCACTTTATTGTTCTGAAGAGAGGGGACTCGCGCTGAACTCTGGAGCAAACGTGTAGCCCAGAATATGGGGTGAGGTGTTGTTTTTAAAGGGCTATGCCAGTTTAATTAAGATAGGGAACATTATTCACTGCTCTGCACGGATGGAAGAAGCAAAGTAATGTTGTGTAAATGCAACACAGGGGCCTCTTAAATGAGGATGGCTTTTATTTAGACTTGTACCCTGAATGTAAACATTGTGCTGTAATGCTTAAGCTGATATTGCTTGCTGCCGTGGAGACTGGGCCACATATGATCTGTGTAGGTCTTAGCATTGACTGTGGTGTTTCCTCTACAGGAGGTGTTGCTGAAGAGGGCAGCAGATCTCGTCGAAGCCCTGTATGGAATGCCCCACAACAATCAGGTCTGTATGCATACAGCTGCTACCTCTAGTCCTCTGCTAAATCAGAAAGCATTGAAATTTTACTGATAGTATCACCAAAGGGTATTTTCACCACTATATCTGGAACAATGTAGGCTCCATGCATTCTGTGTTAACCATATAGCCACGAACCGTGCATCAAAGCCAAGCACAGCTATAAAAACACCATAAATAACAAAACCTCTGGCTTCTCTTGCTTCTCAGGAGATCATTCTGAAGAGGGCAGCTGACATCGCGGAGGCCCTGTACAGCGTTCCTCGCAACCACAACCAGATCCCCTCTCTCGCTAACACAGCCTCCCACGGCATGATGGGAGTCAACTCCTTCAGCAGCCAGCTAGCAGTCAATGTGTCTGAGTCACAAGGGAATGACCAAGGTACATATGTGATATAGGGGATGACTCCATAACTCAGTAGCTCTCAAAAGTGGGGTCCAGAGACCTGCAGGGGTCCTGGAGGGGATCCCTGGGGGACGCAAGTAGAATGAAAAATAGTTTTTATTTCACACTTTTTCTGTAATTACAATAAGGTATTTCCTACTGCCACTTCCATTTACAATTCTCAATTACAGTTTATTTGTTTTACTACTTTTACCTATAATGTTTTTTTTTCCTCTGTGGGTTTTCTACATTAAAATATTTACTTATTTTTTGCAGCTGACAATGTATGTGATAACTTACCTCTGTTAAACACAGCAGAGAAGAGAAATGACTGAGTTTTCTTTGCTGTCTTGCATGTTTTGCAGTGGGCTACAGCCGGAACACCAGCAGTGTGTCCCCCCGGGGCTACATCTCCAGCAGCACCCCGCAGCAGTCCAGCTACAACACCGTCAGCAACAGCATGAATGGCTATGGCAATGCCGGTATGAACCTGGGAGTGCCAAGCTCCCCTGGGTTTCTCAACGGATCCTCTGCCAACTCCCCATATGGAAGTGAGTAGCTTGCCACTACTACACTGTGTAGCGGCGCTAAGCTGCAGCTGATTTAATTCCAGTTCTCACATTTGTTTTCACTTTTATGAATCACTACTGACAAGGTTGTAATGTTATTGATAATAATGAAATACTACGATTCTTAAAAAGAGGATCTTGTTTAGTTTGGAGAATTCACACCAGGGCAGAAGGAATATTCTTTTTTTTTTTTGTTGAAGCAGACAAGATGTTGATGGTAGGGGTCTGTAATGCAGTGTGAGTCCTGATGGTGTATCCCCCCGGCAGTAATACTATCCCAATCTTACCTTAACTGCCCTCTCCCTCTACTACTACTCACAGCACGTTCTTACTCTCACCCGCCCTGCTTTCCTTTGCTTCCCTATCGTCTCTGCAGTTAAACAAAAGAGCGCCTTCGCCCCTGTGGTCCGACCCCAGGCCTCCCCACCCCCCTCCTGCACCAGCGCCAACGGCAACGGACTGCAAGGTGAGCCCCCCTCACCCCCTCATCCCTTCCCTACGGACTACTGGTCAGATACCGCTGCTCAGGCCTCTGTCCGGTTTGGTGAGGGATTAATCATTACCAATATATGCATTTTGACAGGCCAATTTACACCTCTCACTTCACTCGCAGACACGCAGCCACGCAGCCACACACCGACTACACCACTCAAACATATATGTACACACCACGCAGCATCACATGTCTGTGCAAACAAGCGTCCTTGTTGGCCTTTCATACAAACGATCCCCTCTGATGTCGCAGGAAAGACCTTCTCCGAATTGTTTTAGTAATTATGTTTATTAGGTTTTGTGCGTGTGTCATGACCAACATGATTGCTTTGAAAACAAGCTTAGCCGTAGTGTGTGCCCCAAGATTAATAACATTGGGCTTAATGAAGTGGGAAATTAAAGTTCATCTTGCTACACGTTCATACTTATTAATACATGTTGTGCAGAAATTAATGAGCAATGCCTTGCCATCATCTGCGCTGGCAAACTTAAAAGCATTTCAAGCATGACTCTACAAATATACTCAGAGCAATATAATAATATATCATCTCAGCACTTCACTAGTCGCCTAATTGTTAAAACGTGTGAAAATACTGAATATATAAACTCTCAGGGTGAGGTACAGTTGCTAATGATATCCTAAGCAGATGGTCTTGATGAAATAACGGAAGCTACCTTTGATCTACTCTAATCTCTCTTGGATAATGACGCCGAAGTACAACATGGGGAATGTTGGATGGTACAAGGACTACAGCTCTGTACCGAGTAAAAGGAGGAATCAGAGGGGAGTCTGATGACTGTCTCGTACTGTAGCATTGTGGCATTGTGGGAAGTGACCGTGTTGTTGCTCTGCCGTCACCGCGGCTGGGTCTCCCGGGAGTCTGGGCCACTTTTTGCCATTACCCCAACGCCAGGAGAAATATCACACATAGCAAGACTGGCGTGCTGAGGGCTGAAATGTCAGAGCAGGAGGGAGCTTTTCAAACTCTCCCGTTAGGTGGGGCGTACAGCAGCAGCAGGCCGGCCCAGCACAGCAGACACTTGCAGGCGCACACGCAAAACACAAACACACATGCATGCACAAAACAACATTTCAATAATTTTAAATTATTATCCATATTTTATTCTTAGCATTTTAACTAACCTCCTTCTCCTATCTTTTGTTTTCAGCCATGTCCGGCCTGGTTGTCCCTCCAATGTAAATGCACTTTCGTCATCTCAAGCACCAGTCACACTACCACTTCACAGGGCACCCCCTGAGAACACAGCCAGTCGCTGGTGTCATGTATAGTCAACTGCTTGTTCTGTTTTTAAAGATGAAGAAAAAAGAAAAGATTTTCTTTTAAAAGACTTATGAAACCTGCAGAGAAGAGGATTTATGAAGGAAGATCTTTTTCTGTGGGACGTTTTTTCTTTTTGTTTTGCCCCATCCCATTGGAGCACCCTTAAAAAGGACCCGGGCCGATGAAGGCTTTATTTTGTATACTGTGGGACAGTGCGTCGCCTTGGACACGTCCACTCACACATGACACGCTCAGTACTGGAAGGACTCTGTGGACTCACACCTGGTTGTAAAGTAAAACACTGTTGTACAGTACATTTGCCAACAAACTCGTTTGCCTCAGAAAAATCAGCTTTTCTGTTTCAACCCTCTTTTAACAGATTCACAACAGTTGTGTGTCTTTTTAATGTGACTTTTTTGTATTTTTATGTGTAAGAAAAATACACAGGGGCCAAGACAATTTCAACTGGAAAAATATATGAGATATATAATGTAGAAAATTGAGCAGAAAGTACAACAACTACAAGTAAAGGGGAGGGGTCGGGTGGGGAAGGTTGTATCATGTTTCATTCCTGCATTTTAACTTAAATTTTGTAATTTATTGTAGCTAGAAATCATTTTCAAAAGTAAAAAAAAATCCTCTTTGATTCAACAAGCACACTGACGTGTACAAAACACTGCTCTGTTGATGAATATGATGTACTTCCATGTCTAGAGCTTCCTTTAAGCAAGTGTGTTTTGCCATGTTTTTCAACCTTTTTGCTAGCACTGTATATTAAT
>JAVQKH010091006.1:0-10033 GCA_036025875.1 Mogurnda adspersa | reverse complement strand
ATTGGTATTGAGCCTTTTTTTTTTTCCTAATTTGAAAGATTCTTCATCATTGCAATACAAATTCTTTCCACGAGGGGTTGGTAACTATATGGATTAGTTATTTTTACATTTTCTTTTTTTCTTTTTCTTTTCTTTACATTTTATGAATTACCAATATCACTTTCATTTTTCAGCTTTTCTCTTTCAATAATTGATCTTTTGTTGACAAATCGAGATGTGCCTTGGCTAATAGCCCTTAATGACATTTACGTAAATGCTCGAGTACTTCTTGCTGATACATTTGTTTGCTCGTGTGTTATTTATGAACAATTAAGTCAATTAATGAAATGGTATAATTCCCATTAACCATATGTTTATCAGCTCTATACATGATGTGTTACTTTGATAAACAAGTATCTGTACATCCCACTACTGTTAGCTGACTTCTATCTCCATTTGATCCTATTTACATCCTTGAAACACGCTCGCTACACACTTATCTGCCCACGTACCCATGACTCTTCCTGTTTTGCAAATATTTGACTTATCTGGCAACTATTTTTTTTTTCCCCCACCCTTGCGGCTTTGTTTTCTCTGCTAGTCTCTAAATAGTGAATTTTTTCCCCAGCGTTTTACAGCCCAGTAATGATTTTATAGCAGGCTGTTTTATACTTGTTTCCAAAGCTTGCAGCCTGCACTGATTTAGCGTGCCGCCGCCGTTGGGTAGTAAGCTCTAATTGGAAGGTCAGGGGGACGTGTTTGAGCGTAGCAAGAGATCACCCGTGTACTGCGGATTTAAAGGTTATCCAAAGCCACCCGGAGACATAAAGATCTAATTTTCCTAGTTATTATATTAGCCGTCTGAAAATGGAATATGGCCATGATAGACTGAAATTGCATTGGAAGCTGTGTCTATACTGATGGGTTTTTATACATAGAAAATGCGCTGGTATGTGCCCCGCTGCTTCAAAGACAAAGAAAAGACAACCAGACAGTGAATCATACTTTTTTTTAAAGTTGTGGTCAGTCTACGTTGCAACATGGCTGCTGAGTTTACAAAGCATTTAACAAAAGTTTTGCAGACTGTAAGGTAAAGTTTTTTATTGGATTTATTTGAAGTAACTTGAACTATAGTGTTGTCATCCCAGCCATGCACTAATAACTCGGCCAGACAGCTTTTTCTCCCTCCATTCAATGCATACAGAAAGTTTATATCTATAGATTTGAGTTTTCTGCAGTGGAAGTGGATTCAGACCCTTTTTACTTTGAGTGAATAGGTATAGCTGGCAAGACTTGTACTCAAAATGTATGATCACTTAATTGTATACTGTATAAAAAAACAACATATGGCAAAATAACAACTCGAATAATGAAATATTACAATTTCCTCATGGTAACTGTAACTTTAGATCTCACTTAACTCTTTACATTACTGCATGCCACATACACTGCACCTTCATAACCTTCAGAACCAAAAGTGACACATAGACTTATATTCAAAATAAATTTTTTGGATCTGCTTTAATCCAGACATCAGATTATAAGATACTTATCGCTAACTTCTCAATCTGACCTTCTGGGTTGAAAATTTCAGAATTTGACATTTTTATGGATTTACATGCTTTGACCACTAGAGGCATCAAAGATTCATTCATTCATTTTCTACCGCTTTTCCCGTTAGGGGTCGCGGGTGTCTGAAGCCTATCCCAGCAACTATGGGCCTTAGGCGGGGTACACCCTGGACAATGGCCAGTTAGTCGCAGGGCTGCATTCAAAGATATTTTCTATAAACATTTTAGAGAATCTCTCCTACCTTCACGCTCACTATGGGCTAGCGAAATACATTATTTAAACTTTAATGGTCTGGATGTGTTGGTACCACGAATGTTACAAACGGGGTATACATATAAATGGTGTCAGAGGGTTCAAACTGATACACATTTGTATATAGTATAGGTTTAAAATCCATGCAATGCTTGAGCAATATGCTGTGGATAACAAAGGCTACAAATGTAGACTGTTCTTTGGTTCCACATAGATACATTTTGGAAATCTGCTGAGTGATTTATTCTTCTTGGTCGCCTTTTCTTTTTCCATTCAGTCTTATAGCGTCCTCCCTATGACAGCTGCAGTCAGTGGTGGTGAGTAGCATGCCAGGAGGTAACCACACGGCAGGCTTGGCTGGGAGGCTCAGACTGCCTTTGACGCGGGGGGCTCCGTTTCTGCATTTCGTGCCACGTTCCGTGTCTATGGCCGGTCGGTGCTCTCACGCTTGGCCAGGTCCCGTGTGCTGTTGATGGGATTTGGGGGTGAAGTGGGGAGGGGAATAAGAAATGTGGTGGTGGGGGTGTAGCTGGAGATAAGTGGTCCATGTCTGGCTTTGGCTGTCGGTCTAGCCTGGGTCACATGGTGCTCCCACAAAAAAGAGCTGCTAGGATGATTTTTGGCACGCAATGTCGAGAGCGATCTTTCAAGCAGACACGCAATGTGCAGATTGGTGACAGGAACTTAACGAGAGATCAGACAATGTCTGAAAATGGACATGTTAAATACTCCCATCTTGTCTTGAGAGGGCCACATTAAAACCACCGGCTTAGTTTTTGCAGCCTTCCATTCTTCATACATACTAGTTTGTTACTAAAACAATCCCCAGCTACATAATTAAGGTGAAAATTTCTGCCATATTTGCTGTGGGAACCTCCTTATTCTGTATATTAAGAATAATACTAATAAGAAGCTTTATTTGTCATTGCACAAGTGCAACGAAATTTCAATGTCTCAAATAATCAGTGTAAGTCCTGAGTTGGTCGGTCAGTGTGAATTCATGGAGTCAGTGGCCCAGGGATAAAAACTGTTCTTAAGTCTGTTAGTCCGGCTTTTTAGGTTCCTGTATCTTCTTCCTGAGGGCAGGAGGGCAAACAGCTCACGTCCTGGGTGAGTATTGTCTTTGATGATTTTTTGGCTCTGTTTAGACATCTTGAATTCGTAGTTTCTTCCAGAGATTGCAGGGGACAACCGATAATTTTTTCTGCTGATTTGATGACTTTTTGCAGTGATTTTTTGTCAGCAGCAGAGCACCCAGCACCAGACGCTGATGCAGTAGCCAAGACACACAAAGCAGCACAAAGCCCAAACTAGTAAAAATGTTGTAAGTGGAAATCCATCTGGACAAATTAGCCAATGGAAGTGAATAAGATATTAAAATCTTCCCGTATTTCTACCTCTGCACTGAATGGTACATGCACTCTACAAATCAGTGGATGTGAAACATATTTTTACTGGTTTGATTCATGTTAGCTGCTGCCTGAACTGATGCTCAGATAGTCCCACCCTTTGAACTGAAGCCAGTGAAGAGATAAAAATCTAGTCAAAGCTTTCTATTTCTTAAGATCTTGCGTTCTACTTTATCTCCACCAATGCTTTTTAAGCAACACCTCCCACTCTTCCTCCCCCACAGGTCACAGTTGGAGGATCATTAAAAATGCGATGAAGTTTGTCCCACACCAGCTGAATGAAGGAGAAGGCGTTGAACCAGAGGCCCACCATTATCACTCACCTAAAGTGTGTGTGTAAATCTGTTTGCTTTGGGGGTGGAGGGTTATTGAGGTGTGCTGTAGCTGTATCTATATCTGTCAAGCTCCCAATCAGGCCTATAACAGCGCTGCTTGACTTTGCATTTTTGGTTAGATGTAGCCAGATGATTGTCCGGGCTGAGCTGCCGTAGCTGGGATGTATAAAAAGCGCCAGCCAGGTAACACAGGTAAGCTGCTGTTACTTCTGTTGTACATCACTGTGCGCTGCTGCCTGGACTGGTCAGGTGTTGCTTTTAATGTTTCGTATTCTCTCTGCTCAGCGTAGTTTTAATGTCAGCTGCCTAGGTGTGTGTGTTCTTTTAGTCAAGTAAATAAATAAATAAATAAATGGATTAGATTTATATTGCGCTTACATGACCACAGAGTCCATTATTCATTCACACCCTAATCACACACTGGTGGTACAGAAGCGTGGCTGCCATTGACCACAACTGGACACCAATCATACAACCACATTCATTCATACAACTAATGAAAGAAATTAACATTGTAAAAGAATATAATAGTTTTACATTTTTAGTTTTCTGTTGTGGATCAGACTCTTGTTTACCCACCTTGTTTTTATCTCTCATTGCATTGAGACAGAGCTAACCACTCTGCCACCATGACCACATACAAGAAAAACAAGTTGAGTAACATCGCTCATTTTATGTATCCATCATGCAACAGTAAACAGGATTGTAACAGGCATGTTAACTCTCCATAGAGAACATCAGGCAGGTGTGACCACCAACAACAGGATGACAGACTCCAGCGCCTCTGCTCCTTACGGACTTCCTCTCACACTCCTGCAACATTTTTATCCACAAAGCTCCAATATTGTTACTTTGAGTTGAATTTTCCTAATTTTAGAAAAAAATAATAAATTACAGCTGTAGGTCAAGAGATTTGCCACAAACCATTTAGCAGCTGAAGTGCCCATCTTGTCTTTAACCTTAAACATTTGCTGATAACCTACAAACATAAGCTGTGACCTTTGACCTCAAACCCTGGCGCCCCTTAAACAGCCATTGGCCCCTGGGGATTCAACATATCTTTATCTTGACTGGTTTATTTTCCTTTTTCTTGCTTTGCTCTCTCGGTGTGATGGCTGCGGTTTCACTTTACTCTTCGTTCTCGGTCCATCTCAATCTGGTTTGTGTTTAGGGATGGCCCCAGATAATCCTAGAGGCCTGTTTCCTTCAAAGCCTCTCCCAAGTTTTCACAACAGTGGGCCAGGGGCAGTTGAGACGTACACGTGAGGGGCAAATAGCAGCGGACATATCAGTAGCTCTACTCTTTCTGAGCAGAGCGTAGGGTTTCTTGTTTGTTGAAATCAGCCAAAAAAAATCAGCACGGATCCCTCTATAAGAATGATACAGTTGGAAAAAGTGACAGAACATTTCTTCTGCTGTCAAACTTGAAAAATGGAAAAGGTATGGATTGTGTGTGCTTTGGTGTGACTTCTCTGACCACTATATCTTCTGAAGCAAAGGAGTGCATTGTTTATCTGAAATGATTGACATTGAATTGTTAATTATGGATGCAAGATTGACATTCATAGCAGTTGATTCAAGCTACGCAGCCCATGGTAATTTTCTGTTGTCAGTCACTCCCTGGTCCTTTGTAGATCATTAGTCGGACCCTCTCGACAGGTTAACGAAGGCTCAAAGGGAGTGATAGTGGTTAATAAGACTAATTGTCAGTGATTTCAGTGTGTCTCGAGTGGGACGTCTTCATGAGTAAACAGGCCTGGTTCTTTTCACTGAGAGCAACCAGAGGGCCTTTTCTCTCGCCACAGCCATAGCAACAGGCTGTCAGTCCATTTTACTGAGTTTTGACCCAATACCTCAGCTGGCCATCTCAGCACACATCCTTTTGTTAGCACTCTTTTCTCTGTCTGCCAAACATGACACATCTCCTTGAGTCAAGGAAGAGGAAGGTTTGCACGTGATGTCCACAGAGCACAATGAAGCCCATGCTGTCTACAGCACAGTACAGAACTGAGTCAGTGTGCAGTGGCCTTGTGGGTCATGGAGACGTTTGAATAAAACATGAATTATACATATTTACAATGACTGTTTTTGTCACATGTTGGATGAGTAGACTAAAGAGGCCTTGTGTCAGAGACATCTTATTCTATGAGAAATATAAGTCACTATGAAGCAAGTGTCAAATGTCATAGAGTGCAACAGCTTCAGCACCACACCACATAGACCACAGGAGACTTGGACTACAGCTCATGGTGCTGAGGCCCAGGGGTGCCTTGTTTTACCAACAGCTCCAGTACCCAAGCAAAAGCCAGGCAGCATTGTTATGCAACCATTTAGTAAGGTTGAATGGGCACAGGCGCACTGAGGCTGTTGATGAGGAGATAGTGGAGCGGGGTTAATCCCGAGGGGAGTCCCCTCCAGCCTTCACCTCCATAACTCCTAAGTGTTTGTCTTTCATTCTTGAAACATATTGGCTGGTTTAGATCTGAGAGAGATGCAGAAGGACCAGGGCTTTACTGCTGAACAGAGGTTAATCCATGCACCCCCAACAGAAGGTCCAGCCAGAACTATAGCGCCCCTATTTCTGCTTTTCCACTCACTCTCCTCTGGTCTTCTCCAACATGGCAGCCCTCAGGCAGTGAGCCAACGTCCCACTGTCTCTCTGTGGGTGACATCACTGGTTGGCACAAAAAAGCTGGAGGGAATAATTGGTTTTAGGAGCTTGAAGTAACTGTGTGTACGTGCACAGTCAAATGTGTGCGTAAGTGTGTGTAGTGATGTAGAAAGGAATTTGAGAGGCTTTATTCAACACAAAGCACATAGAAGTTACAATCAATACTTAGTTTTATGTAATGCTATAATTGCAGTTTACATCTTTACCATGATTTGCCCCACACAGAAAACAGAGCTGTTATTGCTCAGTAGTATTCCGTCAAACCAATGAACTGCAGATGGGGCTTCTAGAGCCTTGTGAAACTGAAGAAAAACATGAAAGTCAAAGAGACATGATTGAAGTATTTGTGGTCTGGTTTGGCTCGGTTTGGTGTTAATGCGATGGTGGGGGAGGAAAACCAGGAGGCCCCGCTTTAATAACTCACTATAGACTCTAAACATGACCACCCCAGCTCGTCCCGGCCGTTCACTGCACTTCATGCTACATACACAGCCTACTTAGAGGGACGCCTTTGTTGGACGACGAGCTTTGTCAGACTCTATTTAGAGCCTTCTTTACAACAGTCCCAGGCCTTTGAATATTAACTGTGTGATCACTCTTGCCACACAAGCACTGCTCCAAAACGTCTATCCAATCTGCAGCGCTGCGGCTTTGTGCCCAGCCGCAACTTGGTACTAAATCGTTTTTCCCTTGAGTTTTTCATCACCGACTTAGTTTTGAATTGAATTTCCAGTGATGATTGGCTGACATCATTTATGATTCATTTTACATGTGAGGATATGGCATGACGAGACAGAAAAATGTGAGCAGCCTACAATCAACAATGTGATGGTGGTGACCAAGATGAGAAAAGGCCTGTATTGTGTGGTCCCATTGTAAGTTGCTAGAGGAGTGCGACTGTATTTCGGACTGGTAATGACTATCGCAGCTGGGGGCAGGAAGGTAAGTGAGGTTAGTGGGGTTGGTGTGTGTTGTTTTTGCAGGTCAATAATCCTCTTTATGGACTCTCAGGAATTCCTTAGTGAAGTCGGAAGCAACTCTATAGCGGCTAGATGCGTTAAGACAAACAGAGTTGTCTCACTCCCAACCCCTTGAAAGGACAATGGACACACAACATGTCCCCATCAAAGTCTAGGCTCATGACGGTCTGGACACATGGTGAGGTTCAGAGTTCAAAAAACACCTCTTGTCTGTTTACTTTGTTAGATTTTAAAGCAAGCTATGGTATGTGTAGTTGCAAAAACAGATATAGGAAATTCTTCTTTTATCAACATTGATCCACTAAAAACATGTGTCCCGACAGTAGCATGAGGGATATAAATCTAAAGGTAACACAAGCAAATAAAACTGCATTACTTCATTAGACTATCCTTTACACATATGCCTTTTTAGCGCCCACTTTTATGCCCTTTTTCTGACAAAATGGTACAGCAATTATACGGACTTACAGGTTCAATGTAGCTTCACATCCAACTTGTGTCTATTGAAAAAACAGCCTTGCAAGAATAAGTGCAATCCGGTGTCTCTGTTCCCTTGGGTCAGATCCCGAGTTTCTTGAGAAACACAAATTGCTTTTCAACAGAGTTATACAAAATGTTAAAGATTGAGACTGGTTTTTCTTTCCTGGTAAATGAGCAAAATTAGTTACACAGTCAATAGTACCGCATAACAGAAGTAATCTGAGAAAAAAATTAGACTTTGAGACCCTCTCTGGGCTTTATTATAAGGATTTTATTTTAGATCAAGGGATGCAACTGTCCAAGCAATCACGCGCTTCTACATGACAGAAGCACTCTGATTGGTAGATACATCCATTATCTATCCAGAACTAGAATCTATCAGGAATAATATGAAGAAACTAATGCTTTATTTCAAAATGTAACTTGTAGTTTTTTTGTTTTGTTTTTTTACAACCTTACTCACAGCTTTTTTTATATTTAGTTTAAAGTATTTAAAGCCAACTTTATACCACTGCTTGTTATTCTCTTCCTGGTTTGTGCATACGAGGCAGTGTGTGGTCCATGTGTGAGACAGTGGGAGTTGTTTGGGAAGAGTGTCAGAGGCTGAGGGAAAAGGAAGGTGATCATATAGAGCATCATATAAAAAACACTTTTTTTGCATAGTTTCACAAAATCAGGTAGTCCAGCTTTAAGCGCTACAAGAAATAGAACGATGCAAAATTGATGCAGACATGGCATGTTTTAGGTTGAGCTTGAAGTACTATTCAGGTCTATAATCTTTGTGTTCTTTCTCTGTATTACAGCAATACTTTTCTCTCAAACTGTAGAGGGAACACAGAGGGGGAATGCAACTAAAACAGCAAACAAACAAAAAACATCAAAGTTGGATTGTTCCCCTATGATACTCGTAGTAGTATAAGCAGGGTTTTTCTAGACTATCTGGTTCTCATCTTAAGGCCTTTGTGTCTGTTTCATCATGTACTCGCCTGTCTGTGAACCCCCTTAATGTATATTACAACAATGTCAGATGCATTCTTGCGTCTCAGATGTGTCCCATGCACCGAGCAGACATGTCTTACATTATGTGGGAAAAGCGAGCACTATGTAGAGATAGACTGAATGTGTCTTTATGTTATTTGTCCTTATCAGGTCTGCAGTCTGACCAAAGCCAAAGAGATCTGTGCACGTGATGTGAGCGCAGTTTGGAAACTAAATGAAAGATCTGAGGAAGCTGGGATTGATAAGGAATATACCTCCCTGGGATTCATACATTCCTGTCCAAATGTACAATCAAACCCAGGTGTGGCGGTCAATTTGTTTATCCGTGCCACAAAACTAAGACACACTGACCTATTTATTCCAGCATTGAAATGATAAAAAACTGTCTAGCCTTACCATCACTGACACAAAAGCCATACACTCTACCATCAAGACAATACAGATAATCTACTGTAATTTGTTTCCACATGAAACCCATGTACAAAGTTTGGCTTCAAAATGTTAAGTAGTGAGCTGCAGTTCTCTGAGTAAAAATGACGTAGTTAATAGAAATAACAAAAATGCAGAAGACCAGGCCTGAATACAAATAATGACAAAACATGAAGCAGGCATGGGCCACAGCACTGGGTGTCACTTTATGGTACAAGCCAAGGTCTACCTAATAAAGCGGCCTGTGGGTGAATATGGGTCTATCAATTAACTACATGAAAACTGTTTTATTGCCACTTTCACAGACTGCATAAATAGGGCGTCTGTGCAAAGAAAATCAATTGTATTGATTTTATTGCATCCGGATACAGTGTGAAATGCCAAGTACAGCATGGGTCGCTTTACAAAATTCAATCCCCATAACAAATGTTCTCCGTACACATGTCATTTTATGTTTTCTACCGGTGTGACTGTGTAAGCCATCATTATAGGTTTGTAAGTACAGAGAGGAGGGGGCTAACAGCCTTCACCCTTACATAACCTTAGTCTGACTTCAAAGTGAGATTAGAAAGACAAAATGGCAAAGGGTTACGGCAACTGCCACAGAACTAGAGAGCTAATCTTCTAAAAAGGTTGCCACTATTGTTAATCCTGATTTCTTTATTGAAAAGGTTTCTAAGCATATTATAACAGTCTGGTCACAGCTAAATCAGACAAGCACTGATTCACAAGAGCTTTTTCGTCACTTTGGATTTTCTCACACCCACCTTACCCACAAACCTTATACATAAGTTCTAATTCTAAATGTCCTAAAAAGTAAATCACAATTTCTCTGCAAAGGTTGGTAGTTTTACCTTTACTTGACTAATGTAATATTATTATTACATATCTTTTGGCTACTCTACACAACTAAAACTCACCAAAGAA
>JAVQKH010089684.1:0-11375 GCA_036025875.1 Mogurnda adspersa | reverse complement strand
CGTGTCCTAAATTATTACAACATTTTTACCCAAAAAGCATAATAGGCCCATTTAGGATTGTTTAGGTAATTATGATTTATGTATTCATTTTAGGAATAATAATAAAAAAAAAGCATTATTTTACTTATGTAAAAATGTCTTTAATATTAACATATATATTCAAGGGCCACTCTGAATGGGGCCCCTAACTCTCTTCCTGCTACGCCTCTGTTTGTTTGACAACACAACAACACACACACACATTCTCCTCCTGCATAATTCCCCAATCGCATTGCATTTTTGACAAGCCTCCGAGAGCGCATACCGAGAAATTACTGTCATAATATTTGTTTATAGCAAGCTAACACATGTCTAATAATAATCCAGCAATCTGTTTTGATCTTATGCAGATTTGTTTAAGAAAAAAAAAGGAGTCAAATGTGTAAGTGTCAGCCAGTCGGCAGCATTTTTTTTTCAAACCTTGGTTAAAATAAATTGTGTTGCTTGCTTCAAATATGGGGTATATATGAGAAACTGCATTTCCTGGGATGGGAAGATAAGGTTGCGGAGTGCTGAGCTCATCAGCACACAAACACACACCCCTTTGTAGAATTAGATTTTTTTCATGAGTATTTCTGTATACATGCCACTTTATACTACTATTTATTATTAACATGTATTGACTGAGTTACAAATAATTTTTTTATAAATGTAAAATAAAAATCTATATTTATATAAATATTGTTATTGGTATCCATGCCTATTTAGTGTTAGTAATATTAATAAACACCATATAATTGCATCGGTCAATTGCAAACCCTATTTTACAATGACCTAAATCTCTCAAAAGCTATTTTAAAAGCATCTAAATGGTGGTTATTTGAGTCCAGTCTGGTTGCTGTGCGAAAAAATAGAAAAGTATCAAGATCTGAAATCCTGTGTGTGCATCCAGTGAGGAATCCAGGTCGGTCCCGGAGGACTTCACACC
Source organism: Mogurnda adspersa (assembly GCA_036025875.1). Classification (NCBI taxonomy): domain Eukaryota; kingdom Metazoa; phylum Chordata; class Actinopteri; order Gobiiformes; family Eleotridae; genus Mogurnda; species Mogurnda adspersa. Next base: position 10,408 of record JAVQKH010089684.1, on the reverse strand, counting down.
TGTCAAAGCGAGCGCGAGAAAAGCAATAATAACAACCTCAATTCCAAAAAATAGATCTAAGGAAATATTACCTAATGTAATGAAAAATAGATCAGAAGAGGTGACGAAGCAGGTAAAAACAACAAAAAGCTGTGGGTGTAGGTAATAGGTTGCTTTGATAGGCCTTAAAAAGGACTAAACATTAAAAATATTCCAAAAAACGCAGCGTTATTGTCTGGTGCTGGAAGATAATGCCCCCCTTTTTTCACCTTGAACCTGCCCATAGTAGCCCGTGTGGTGGTCAGGGGCGTAACATCTGGCAGTGCAGCCAGTGCAACTGAACTGGGGCCCAAGACGTGGAGGGCCCCACAAGGAGTCCAGGACTAAACCTGGTCAAAACATGGACTAAATGTGGATAAACACAAGGACTAAATCAGGTCTAAACCAAGGTTAGACCATATTGAAAACGGGACTAAACAAGTTCTAAACCCGGACAAAAATAGGTCCAACCAAAGATTATAACAGGGACTAAATAAGGTCTAAACAAAGCAAGAGTAAAATAGGTCTAAAACAGACAGAACTAAACCAAGACTTAACCCGGACTATAAAAACTGCACTGGGGCCCTTGGTCACAACCTTACGCTACTGGTGGTGGCGCGTGTGTGTGCGTTTTTGTTGCATTTCCCCATCATCACCGACTGTCCCGCTCCCAAGCCCGCTCCCTTCTTCTTCTTCCTGCTCACTTTGCACCAGCGGCTGCTCTTCCCTCGCTGCGCGCTCACTCCCTCTCTCTCTCCCACTCTCTCTATCTCTCCCCCCTCGCGTTTTTTAACCTCCTATTTATGAAAACGTCACTTCAAGTCCCTCCCTGTTTGAATCTCATTAGTTTCTTGTGTGTTTCTCCCTGTCAATAATCCCGAATCCAGACTCTCTCTATTTCCATCCCTCTCTATCTGTCAATCAGCGCCGCCTTTGAACTGAAAACCACTCCGACCAACTTCAACTCACTCAATCCGAGCGCCTCGCCTCCTTCTCCGGCTTCCCTATTCTGCAAACATTCCCCCTTCTTTTTTCACTTTTCTACCAAGCAGCCAGAGCCTTTGGAAAACGCCGATACAAGACCCCGAAAACTTCAACGCGGACTTTCTAACCGTCGTCGCGGGTTTAAAACTTCAGTGTTTTGCGCCCTGCAGTAGAAGAAAAGATAGCGCTTGGGCAAAATGCCGCAGCTGAACGGCGGTGGAGGGGACGACCTGGGTGCAAACGATGAAATGATTTCCTTCAAAGACGAAGGGGAGCAAGAAGAGAAAATTTCGGAGAACTCCTCGGCTGAAAGGGATTTAGCAGATGTCAAATCGTCTCTTGTAAACGAGTCGGAAACGAATCAAAACAGCTCGTCGGATTCAGAGGTAAGTTTGGGACATTCCCGGCGCCTGGAAGTTACTGGCCTACATTTGTTTAAAGTTAACTATCACCCTCGTCCCTTGATTTTAACGCAATCCCTGTGTTTTCATTGCATTTCAAGGCGGAAAGACGGCCTCCGCCTAGATCTGAAACTTTCAGAGACAAAACAAGAGAAAGTTTAGAGGAGGGTGAGTGTATTTGTTTTTTTTTTTTTTTTTTTACTCCTTGACATGTTATGTGCTTGTCGGGGGAGCGTAGAGAACAACCCCGCTTTAGTACTCAAAAGTATTTAAGAGGAATCAAACTTCACGGCCACTTTTATAAAAAAAACTTTTTCTCCTTTTCCCCCCCGCCATGTTAGCTGCGAAAAGGCAAGATGGAGGGCTGTTCAAGAGCCCACCGTACCCAGGCTATCCGTTTATAATGATTCCCGATCTCACAAGCCCCTACCTTCCCAATGGATCACTTTCTCCAACAGCACGCACAGTAAGTCCCCTCTTTTCCCTTTGTATCCGCACAAACACACACTACACTGGGGAGACACGGAGGGCAGAGACACACACACACACACGGCGCTGTCATCCACAAGTGCAGCGCCGAGAAAAATGCAGGAGCTAAGTTTTGCCAACTCCCCGGGAAGAGTACAGTACGGCGGCATGCACGTCGTGGACAGCAACGGCTAGCATGCTAACAAAGCTAACTACTCATTGCTGTAAAAGGACGTTATGGGAAAATGGCAGCACTATGCTAAGACAACTATTTTAAAATTTGAATTCAGATTATTATTATTATTATTATTATTATTATTATTATTGTTAATTTATTACTTATGTCTAATAATATAGTATTCTGTTGTCTATAGACTGCTATATTCCTAGTCACAAGTGCATGTTTTTAAGCCACTGAATAATGCAAATAGCTTGTGTGTACAGAGCCTTATCAAAAATGCCCTTTTTTCTAACACAAGCTGCATGCATGTATTCAGACCTTTACACTAGCTTTATGACACGCTGCAAGCTCTGTAAAGCAGTGTAAAAATGGCACACATTTAAAACTGATATGCTAATGAGCCCAAATTATTAGCATGTGTCACAATGTGTTGAGACATCGTGTGAATTGTGCATGATGGGATATCCGGTGCCTTTTATTTGTCAATGCTGATTTTATATTGTTATTACATTTATTTTTAATAGTTATTAAATATAATGATGCTGTGACAATGATTCTGCACGTGCATTAATGTTAATGCTTTAAAGAAAAAAAAAAAGCATGTGCCTTGAAAACCGTGCTTATAAATAAATGTTATTTGTTTGGTTACAATCAGCCATTCTATAATTATGCACACTTACCCATTTGTTCAGCACCTTGCCGGTCCCACTGGGCAATGGCAATCCTTAAGCGGCATAATTTTTTCAACCACGGGGTGTTTTTTTGCCCCCCTATTTTAAACGGTTGCAATTACAAGTATGTGCTTTGGGACCTGTCATCTCATTTTACAAGGTTAAGGCAAAGACCAAGCATTAGGGAATATGACCCCTCCGTGCCCCCCGCCACCTCACTTCTTCCTAATGAAACTGATATTTGTTGCCTCAATATTGTGCAAAAAAAAAACAAAAAAAAACCAAAACAACACATACCTGACACATAATGCTTTCCTTTGTATTTGCTTTGTGTTCAACATGATCACCCAGTTTTTTTTTTTTTTTTAACAGATAAATATTTTAGCTGCGTACACAGTTGTCTTTATATGTTTGTGCTGTTATAGATTTGAATATGCTCATATGAGAACATTTTACCATTCTTTTCCCTCTTAGTCAGCCAGGCTTGTTAACGCTACCGACTGGTTTGTAGAATTAGTCACTCATTATTCCCATCAGTACTGGCATAAACGCACGTGAAGTGAGCTCAAGCACTTCCTTGTTTCAGTGGCTGAGGCTGCGGTTGTCTTTGTGGCTGTGACAGTACTATCTCCTGTGCCTCGCCGACCAGCATCTATTACATTGTGATTATGCAGAGGTTACAAAAAAGCTTAGATAAAAGGTGAATGAGAGTGTCAGCCTTTGTTTTTTACTTTATATTAACATGTATTTTTTGTGCAATATATATTTTTAATTATTTAAAAATAATGTCAGCTCATATTCTATTTATTGCATTTAGCTTCATAATTAAATATACAATCAAAGTGCATACAGTTGTTCTTTTGCAAACTGAAGCTCTATTATTACAAAATCTGCAGATATACCTGATGCTCGCGGTGGTCGTCTACTGTACAGGCTCAGCCCCCACTGTCTAGAACACCCGGTGTGTCCAGCCATTAAAGCTTTGAAGTCAGCAGTGGCTATAATATAAATGTATTAGACTTAAAGCTGGCATAAATAATTCACCTGGACATTGATTAGCTGTCTTGCTCCCTAACATGCCATGTAAGGCTCTGAATATGACTGCTTTTATTGCAATGAGACTTTCTCTCTTTTGTCATGGAAACCTTTGATTGTCTCTGCTTTTCCCTTCCTGCGGCTGCTCCTCCCGCGTTATATATTTTTAAATCAAAAGACCTTTGAAACATTTTTATTTATAAATTATTATAATTTTTTTTTAATTTGTTTTAATTGCAGCTTGTGGCAAGATCAATTTAATGCCTGTCGAATTTAGACATTAATTTTACTGTGTTCTGGCATTCATCTATATGGCCATTTTTACATTGTTTCCAAGATTTTTTATTTAAATTTTTTTTGCATGACCCATGGGGGAAAAAAATTCTCCATGTGGTGGTTACCATAATATGGCTGACCTCTGGGAGCCATTACCAGTAAAAATTTGTTTTTTCTACCACCTAGGTCCAAGGAGGCTCACAATTTAGTATCATTTAGCAATTTGACATGACGCTGTGCATGGGCTCCTTTCCTCCCCCCTATCTAAACCTCACACAAAGGCCGCTGGATCACTGGGGCAGCTTAAATCGAGAGAAGCGGCCCGGGCAGTTCACCCCGGTCTTCCAGCTCTCTCACATGTTCTCCTCCTGCATGCAGCATCTACCTTTTGTCTCCTGCCGATGCTAACGTAGGGGCTTGTGCCAAAAGGCAGTGGGTTAACTCCGGCGCTGTGGGCTACGGTACACCTCAACAGGTCTGGGGAGGTTGCAGGAGGCAGACGAGGATCTGCGCGGCCAGCTCTCCTGCACCGGCAGCTTCAGGGCCGTAAATCCACGGGCTTTATTTACTGCCTCTCGGACTTATGAATGTTAAGATATCTGACGCCACCCCTGGCCCCATAATTCTCCAGGCCTCGAGACTTTTGGCATAGGTTTTGAGTTTCGACGTATAATTACGAGTAGTTTAAAAAAGAACAAGTAAGTGGAAGAAGGAGGGGGTGGATGAAAATGCAACACTGAGCTTTCAGCGCCATGTTTAGAGTGAAAAAAGATGCTCCCAGAACCCGTGGCGATCCCACTACAAGGAACTGCAAAGGCTTTGTGCCTGAAACAATAGCTTTTCTCCCCGTTTCTCTCTTTGTTTGTGGAGTTGTCGTGATGGGCCGGGATCACCTTTTGGAGGAAAATAAACCACCCTTGCACACACTTATTTTTCTTTCTCTGTCATTATTATGATTTCAGGAAGAAATAATCGAGGATTTTCTGCTCAGATTATTGTAATAAACACACCTTCATTGTGCTCACGTGCACGGCCTTATCTGCCTGGACTAACACTATCTACTAAATGCGGCTACAGCATAAGCATAACAATGGTATATCATATGGATTATGCCTGTTTGGTGCTGTAAACGGATTTTTGGCTGTGACAAGAGGAACGATAGTCTAATGCGGATTTAAGGGATAGGGCCCACACCTTATCAAATTGGCTTTACATGTTAATGGGGCCTAATTGGTGTCCGCGGGGGGTTCCATTGCACAATACAGCCGTATTTTGTGCCTCTCTAGCCGCAAAATGAACTCCGAAATCTAGTCGGAAGGTTGTGCTCCTTTTGTCTTGCAAATCACTTTTGTTTACAAAGTATAGCGGTAGCTCGCTCTTTTTCCCTCCCACTACTCCTTTTTGTGCGGCATCTCCTCCTCTCCCTCTCGTAGGCAACGAGAGGGGAAAGAAAAGGTCCTTATTTTTCTTCGACTCAATAAACAGTCATAAAAAAGTACAATCTGCTTTGGATTTGAGGAGTTAAGTTCGAGCAAGGGGAAAGGGAGGGAGTGGGGCCGCCCGGCAAAGTTTGGCACCATTAAACTAAATTTGGGGCCTGCTAGACATTAGCGGTGCACACAGCACATTCTCGGAGCTTAATTAGTCCGAACTGTAATTGTTCATGGTCTGCCAATAGGAGTAATGCTCAGGAAAAGTGGAGTTGCACTAAATCGGCCCCGGGTTTTTAAAACAATAAATCACTCGCATATTTGTGCCGTGATTCAGATGGAGGCTCGACCTCTCCCATCTCAACATGTGGTAAATTGTAAAGTCAATGAATCGCAGATGTAGGGGTTGGTGGTGGTGGGGGGGGAGACAAGGGAGTACAGTAAGGTTTTGTTGGTGTCTGGCGAATGAATGGAAAAAGATTTGTGCCATAAATATTTACTAAAGATATATATATATATTTTTCTTCTTTGTGCGAGTGGGGTTTAATTGTCTAATGCTGATGATGTTGGCAGGCTGAGCTTACGAGCGCGTCGATCTGTCACTCGGCTTGAAGCACACCAGAAGCAAGAAAGGAAAAAAAGAGTTTGGGGGTGTGTTTCTAATCAGATTTTTAACTAGTGCAAAGGAAATAGCGTCTCATAGGTGTCGGTGGGAGCTGCGTTGGGTGTGAGTGGCTGCAGTCAACTCCGGTTTGGAGCTGCACCTTGTTTTATTTATCTCCTTTAGTGTTTTTAATTCAACAAACGCGAAGGCTAATTTTGATAGTACTGCATTTTTCATTGACTTCATTGACTTTATTTCATGCGTTTGCTCAATTCCCTGTGTCATTGTGTGCTTTTTTCTCTCTCTTTCTCTCCACGTTAAGAAAAGGGGAAAAAAGGCATTAGTTTAGCAGCTGTGTGCACTGGTGCCCCCCCACCCCGCCTCACCACCATCGCCGCACCCCTCCAACCCTTAGTGTAACCAGCCACCCCCTCCCCAGTGTTCATCTCCCACCACCGCTCCCCCCTCTCACTCTTTTCTCCCATGCATTTCTATAGAGGCTCCACACAAAGATAGCACTGTACATCTGGAATGCAACTTTTGTCATCTGTTAAATATAGGCCCGCTGCTGTGCTGCTGGGGCCACAAGGCTCCTTAAACATGGAATTGGAATTATGGTGTGAAAATGTTAATTGAAGAAAAGCATAAATAGGACACACTTATAAGGCTATATTGGTTTTAATCTACCTGAAAATATAAGACATAAAATGGCTGTAGAGTGACACTATGTATTGTTGAGATTTAGCAGGATTATGAATAAAAACAAAAAAGAAATCTGTCATACTAAAACATTCATAGGAGTGCATGAAAGTGAAAGCCTGCATACAGTAGAACAGGAAACATTAGGAAGTGTGCTGAGGTATCACCAGAAATACTTGTGGCATGTACACTTCCCCGTTCCCCCTTGTGTGAATGTGTTCGTACCTCGGTAAGTTCATTCATAATGGGAGCTGAGAGCTGCAGTAGCCCAATAAGTTCAGCAGTAGCCGTGTTGGAGGAAGGGAGGGGGAGAAAAGCGGGAAATGTTTGTGGAGTGTTTATGGGGGGTGGGGGGTTGGGGGCAGCGTAGCGGGGGGGTGGGGGTCGGACAACACAAAAGCCGTATGAATAGAGCGCATAATTGCTGTTAATGCCGGGGCAATGAGAGCAGCGACAGTTCCTGGTTAGATGTCCAAACAATAGTGCCCCCAAAGGCTTCACATTTATCTTCCTGTAAGAAAAAAAAGGGTCACAGCAAGAGAAAGTTTTTGTACATGTGCAGTTACTAGGGCTGGACAGTACTGCAATATTGGCTGAGTGAATGGTAAATATGTTGTATGCCAAAAATGTACACAAAGATTTGTAATATAGGTTCTGATTCACATTCAAATAGTATATTTAGCATGTTTTTCTACATAATAAAAATAATAATAATATTGTGCAGACCTTATGGTTACTAGCCCCCCCTTCTGCACTTGACCCATTTACTCTGGTCACGTTCCCCTCCGTCCTTATCCCCTGGTCGTATGCTCTTAAAAACCCATGGGTGCGAGGGCCACATTGATGCTCAAAGGAATCTTGGTGGAGCCGGTCTTGTGTTTGGCTTGTGGAGTGCCAAAGTTCACCGACATACTTTTTTTTTTTTTTCAACCCTAAACAATTGATAGGGGAGTGCTTCTTGAGTATTTTTTGTGTGTTTTCATAGCTCACGTATGCTGGGAGGGAGGTGCCACTCTGCCATCACAGTGCTTAATGATCATGTTGGGCGAGATAATGACTAGGCGCGCCAGTGTGCAGCGAACACCTGTGGTACACCAGCCTTTTATGGATGTGGTAGAATTTGCTGGAACGCGCCACAGAGGAAGCATCTCATTCATACTTCAACATAAATGCAAATAGTATTTTTTATTTTTTATAGATAACTTGGACACAACATCAGCATCACAATATAGCTGAATTTAAGCACATACGCCACATTTCCGATTGTTATTATACATGAATTATATTATCGCCAACATGTACGCTAGGCTACATTATGTATTTCGGCAGCTCTGTTTTCTTCTATCTCTCGTGCAGTCAAGGGATATGCGGCTAATCTATGGAGAATGGCTCAGATGGGAACACTTTGCTAAACACATAATGCTAGGAGTTTATAGCGATAAAACTCGAAACGGTGTATTTTTGATCCGCTAATTAAACTTTTAATTGTAGCCCGGATAAGCCACGAGGAGCGAGCGTGTTGAGGAAGCCCTAGCGCTAATGAGGTGATGGTCTGCTTGTTTGTCTTGAAAGTGCCTGATTCATAACTGCCTGCGAAAGGTGAAGGGAGGTTTTAAGAGTGCAAGCAGAAATAAATTCATCTACTAATCTGCGGATTACTCCGAGATTTAGACGGAAAAAATGTTGGCAAGATTACTTAAAAAATGCACAAGGCTAATAAAATGTAACCCCCTTTTACCCCGACGTGTGGCCTTTCAGTTTTTTTTTTCTGTTGATGAACCAATTCTAGTAATAAAACAGATTAAGAGTAAATTCCCATGTTAGCTCTTTAGCCAGCTGTTAGAAACCTATTTATACGTAATCATAATGCGCTTCTTGTCCAGAGACAGCTGTCAACTTGTGTACAGCGTGAGATAACATTTCATGTGGGCAGATTGTCACATCCGAGCACAGGCTAGTATCCAATTGTCTACCATTGTGCAGGTAATAATGCACTATAAAATTTGTGTTAACCTTACTTAAAAATCTAGGTAACCTATTGCCTTAAAATACTACAGTACATACAGTATATTACATTAAAATGATTAACCCACACAAACTACTTAAATGCCATTGTATTTAATTCAAGTTGCCAAACAATGGAGTGAATGGTTGTCTCGGTCCCGAGACTAAGTGGCTATCGTCCAAGGTGCATCCTGCCTAAGGCCCATAGTTGCTGGGATAGGCTCCAGTCTGAAAGAATAAGTGGAAGAATAATAAAATAATTTTAATAGCCGTTCTGGTCAACTATACACTGTAAAAATGTTTTTTGGCACCATTAATTACTAACTTGTGACTGTGTTGAAGTCACGTTGTATTTTCAAGTAAATTTACTCCCTAGATTTTTTTAAGTGATGTTAACATGTTAGTGGTGTGCATGGCAGCATGTTGTAATCCATTTTTACATTCACCATTGTTGCATTCGACTTTGTAGTCGGCTTTGCACCACCTCTCCACAAACATGTATGCACATTGTTAAGGCATGTTACCAACGGCGTCACACCAGAAGCTTCCTCCACTCCAGTTAGAGGCCTTGGTGTCAGCCATGTTCAGGGTCAGTATCATAAGTGAACAAATTGACTCGCAGCTCTGAGTGAATTGTCAATTGGCTTTACTCCCCGAGGGGTCACAGCGGATAGCCGACTCTTGCTTGGACAACTGTCCTGAGGTGAGACGATTGGCCTTCACCGTCCAGCCTAAAGGACTGATTGACACAAAGACACGTAGTGGATCTAAATGAACAAGTAGAGAGGACGAGACGGGGGGAAAACAATATAATCTAGTGATATTTTGAAGTATTGTGTGAAATAATGACTTGTAGTTCTCTGTAATTGGGATATTGATTGCGTTCATTTTTGTTACTGCATTCTAGTCTGTTTGTCGTCCTGATGTTGTGTGATGTAGTACCTTAGAGTTGTTTGGTGGTCAACCACACACAGTTACATGAATACGTTGAATTTTTCCTTAAATCGTCTGTCTGCTTGTGTGTATGGATTTGCATTTAGCATAGGTTTAATGTTGGATGCCCCGTCCAATACATCTCTCCAATTATTTAGGCTTGAAACCAGCAAAAGGAGTATTCTGACCTGTACTACTAGCATATACTGTAGTAAGTAATATATATGTATGTATATACTAAATCAATTTTAGAATTGATGTTTAATTTAAAAAAATCCTTTAATTACCCAGTCATATAAAGCCACGTTGGTGCACCTCCCTAGTAAACACTTTTCATTGAAACCGATCCAAACACTTTTCTGATTTTGGAGGCAAAGTTTTGAACCTAAAATGATATTTTAAAAGATTTTATCCAGGCAGAAAGTAATTGTGTGTTTGAAATCTAAAATGTGTCTAGTCATTATAAAGCAATGTTGGTGAAGCGTGGGTGTCGTCATGTGATGCACGTCACACTGCACTTTAGAACCAGGGCAGGTTTAATCTACCCTTTATTGCCCTCTTTATCTTTATGGCCACCACACTTTGCATATTTCAAATGACAATAAAGATAAATCTTCCGAGTTGTCATTTAAAGTAGTGTAAGGGAGTTGAGATTTTAGGAACTGGATTCTTTTTAAAGCTAGCCTTTATTAGATAAAGTAAAA
>JAVQKH010088971.1:0-15497 GCA_036025875.1 Mogurnda adspersa | reverse complement strand
AAGAATTCCCTTGGATCTGCTTGTGCTGTTGTCAGGCTTCTTATACAAGGTACCCAAAAGAACACCTATTGTTAACTCTCCAATGTATAGCAGAAAATATACAGACAATATATTGACATATTTACTTTAATTTTCTTTTTCAGACAAACCTGGTCCTCCAGCTGGAGAAATTCAGTTCAAGAAGGTCACTGCAGACAACATTACCATTATGTGGTCTCCACCTTCTGATGAGGGCGGAGCCATGGTTACACATTACATTGTTGAGAAGAGAGAAACAAGCAGAGTGATGTGGTCCATTGTCTCAGAGAAACTGCTTGACTGCATTGTCAATGTGCCAAGACTCATCCGGGGCAATGAATACATCTTTAGAATCCGTGGAGTCAATAAATATGGCATTGGAGACCCACTGGAGTCTGAACCTATCATTGCAAAGAATGCTTTTGGTGAGTTGTGTAGATGACTACATTAAATTCTAGAAATTACAATGGCCTGCAGAGGCTGGGCAGGTGGTAATGAATACTTACTATATTTTCCCCTATAGTTCCACCAAGTGAACCATCCAAACCTAAGGTGACAATGATCACTAAATCCACTATGACTGTAATTTGGGAAAGGCCAGCATTAGATGGAGGAAGTGACATTGATGGTTATTATTTGGAGAAGAGAGAAAAGAAGAGTCTACAGTGGTTTAAGGTTTGTAATTTATAACTGGTGTGTAATGTTTATTCAAATTTATAGAAAAATAAAAGGCTCATAATTTATGTTTTTGGGCTCAGGTGGTGAAGGGCACCATCAGAGACACTAGGCAGAAAGTTGCCAACCTTGTGGAGAACAATGAGTACCAGTACAGAGTATGCGCAGTCAACAAGGCCGGAGCAGGAAACTACTCTGAGGCATCTGATCTATACAAGGCATATGATCCAATTGGTACGTCTCAGACACAAAATATTTATTTTGTATAAAAAGTGTTTTATAAAAAAAGTCCTTGTGTCATTTTCAGATTTGCCTGGAGAGCTATCCAAACTGCGTGTTATTGACTCAACAAAGACTTCCATTACTCTGGGCTGGGAAAGGCCAGTCTATGATGGTGGCAGTGAAATCACGCACTACCTTTTGGAGCAAATGAGCTCAGAAGAGAAGGAATGGGTGATTACTAACCCACAGGTCACTTCCTGTGAGTATGTGGTGTCCCACCTTAAACCTGGAGTATACTACTACTTCAGAGTTTCTGCTGTCAACTGCAAAGGCAAAGGAGAAGACATTAAGATGTACCAGCCAGTGCAAGCCAAGGATATATTGGGTTTGTATCTAAGTTAGAGTTCTTATAGATGGTCATAATAATCCCATTGCTAACATTGTCTACATTTTCCAACAGAGGAAGCAGACTTGGACTTGGATGTCCCGATGACAACACAGTACACAGCCAGAGCGGGCCGTGATGTCGAAGTGTTTATTTCATTGAAGGGTCGCCCCACTCCAAATGTCACGTGGCGTCGTGGAGATCGCAACATGTCGGGTGATAATAGATACACTATTAAAAGTACAGAGCACTCCACCACACTTCTCATCCCCAAAGTCACTCGTGATGACTGTGGAAAGTACCTCCTGGAGATTGAGAATGGCGTTGGAGAACCCAAGATCATCACTGTTTCCCTGAAGGTGCTTGATAGCCCGTCAAGCTGCCAAAAACTCATAGTTAAGAATGTTACGAGAGGAAAACTTACCCTCAGCTGGGAGGCTCCTCTCATTGATGGTGGTTCCCCTGTCACTAATTACATTGTTGAAAAGAAGGCCTCCACAATGAAAGCATACCAGGTTATCACTGCTGAGTGTGGCAATACAACATATAAGGTCACTGAGTTGGAGGAAGATGTGGCTTACTTTTTCCGTGTTTCTGCTGAAAATGAGTTTGGCGTTGGTGACACATGTGAGACCGCTGAGCCTGTCAGAGCCACAGAAACTCCTGGAGGTGTTAAAGACCTTGTGATGTTAGACTCTACAAAAACCTCTGTCACCCTGCAGTGGACCAAACCAGACCACGATGGTGGTAGTCACATCACTGAGTACATCATTGAGAAGAGAACCAAGGAAGACTCTACATGGACTTTGGGGGCAACATGCAGACGCTGCAGCTGTGAGGTTACAGGTCTAAAGGAAAATACTGTCATGGACTTCAGGGTGTTTGCCAAGAATGAAAAGGGCATAGGTGATTTCTCTCAGGTTGGTCCAATCACAGTGCAGGACTTCATCATTCCTCCTGAGGCCAGTCTTAGTGAATACCCCAACGGTGAGCTGGCTGTTCGTATAGGCCAAAACATCCATATTGAACTACCTTTTAAGGGCAAACCCAGACCCGTCATCAGCTGGCTCAAGGATAATCTGCCTCTGAAAGAGAGTGATAAGATTCGTTTTAGGACAACTGACAATAAGACCGCTGTCACTATCAGAGGAGCCAAGAAGGAGCATGCTGGCCAGTACACTTTGGTTTTGGACAATAGAACCATAAAGAACTACTTTGACATTAATGTCATTACCCTTGGCCCTCCATCTCCACCAGTTGGTCCTGTTCGTTTTGATGAAATTAAAGCTCAGAGCATTATTATTTCTTGGGATGAACCTAAGGATGATGGAGGCAGTGAGATCTCCTGCTACAGTGTGGAGAAGCGTGAGACTTCTCATGCAAACTGGAAGATGGTATGCTCTAGTGTTGTCAGAACCTCCTTTAAGATTCCTAACTTGGTCAAGGGAACTGAATACCAGTTTAGAGTTCGTGCAGAAAACAAGTTCGGAGTAAGTGAGGCTCTCAACTCACCTGATGTTATTGTCCAGCATCAGTATAAACCTCCAGGCGCTCCCGGAAAGCCTGTGGCTTTCAATGTCACCAGCGATGGTATGACCATCAAATGGGAGGCCCCAGGGTTTGATGGTGGCTCCCCTATTTTGGGATACCACGTTGAGAAAAAGGACAGGAACAGCCTGCTGTGGCAGAAGGTGAACTCCACCATTATCTCCAACAGAGAGTACAGAATCATTGGCCTGATGGAGGGTCTTGAGTACTCATTCAGAGTCTATGCTGAAAACAATGCAGGACCTAGCCCTGTGAGCGAGCAGAGCAAGCATGCCCTGGCTATCTCTCCTGTCGGTGAGTATTATACAGTATATCAATTGTTATGCATTTTGTTGTTTTAGTTTTTGTAGAGCTCTAATCTATTTACTTATTTATGTTAGATCCACCTGGTACACCTGTCTGCATTGATGTGACCAGAGACTCAGTCACTCTGCAGTGGGATGTGCCCAAGAGAGATGGAGGCTGCAAGATCGTGGCCTACAGTGTTGAAAGACGCCAAGGCAGAGGCAAATGGCTTCGATGCAACTTCACAGATATCAGTGAGACGCAATTCACAGTGACTGGTCTATCTCCTGGTGACAGATTTGAGTTCAGAGTGATTGCCAGGAATGCCGTGGGCACTGTTAGTCCACCATCCAATGCCTCTGCATACATTATGACCAAGGATGAAAGCAGTATGTATTACAACTATAACTGTCACCACCTTTAACTGGCATTTCTTTTGAGTGTATGCTTATTTTGAACTTTTTTTGTGTTTCTGTGTAGTTTCTCCCGAGATTGAGTGGTCACCAGATCAGGTTGCTACACTAAGAGCTGGAGAGAATGTAAGGCTGGGCTGCAACATCACTGGACGTCCAGTTCCACAGGTTGTGTGGTACAAGGACGGTAAAGAAATTGACAAGAGGACAATGATTGACATTGACATCACAACTGGCATTGGTACAAGCAGCGTGTTCATTCGGGATGCTGATAGAAACCATCGTGGTATCTACACAGTAGAAGCCAAGAATAGCTATGGCACCAAAAAGGCTGAAGTCAACGTCAGAGTACAAGGTTGCTGGTTTTTTAAAAATTACAAATGATTAGTACATAGTATTCAACTGGTATTATTTGATTGCAAATCATGTTTCTGTTTTTTCATTGTTTCATGAATTCCTTTTCAGATACTCCTGGGCCAGTAGAAGGTCCCATTCGTTTTACTGGCATCACTGCTGAAAAATGTACTGTGTGGTGGAACCCTCCAGAGAATGATGGCTGTGCAGCCATTACACAGTATGTGGTTGAGAAGAGGGAGACCTCCAGAATCTCATGGGCTTTGGTCACCTCCAAGTGTGAAGCTTGCTCTTTCAATGCTACCAATCTCATCAAGGGCAATGAGTACCAGTTCCGAGTCTCTGCTGTAAACAAGTTTGGTGTTGGCAAACCTCTTGATTCTGATCCAATTGTTGCTCAGATGCAATACAGTAAGTTTCTAAGCTGTTACAAATTGGCTACCCTGTGCAATACAGTGAACTCCAAATAAATGCCCTTTTCCCTCAATTCCAGCTGTGCCTGATGCCCCTGGAACCCCAGATGCTACCCACATCACTGGAGACAGCATTACTCTGTGCTGGACAAGACCGAGGACAGACGGAGGCAATGAAATCAAGCATTACATTCTAGAGAGAAGGGAGAAGAAGAGCTTGCGTTGGGTGAAGGTCTCCTCAAAGAGGCCTATAACAGAGCTGAGACACCGTGTCACTAACCTGACAGAAGGCAATGAGTATGAATTCCGCGTCATGGCTGAAAATGGTGCTGGGGTGGGACCAGCCAGCAGCACTTCAAGACTATTCAAATGCAGAGAGCCAACTTGCGCTCCAAGTGCTCCAACTGTAATCAAGGTATTAGCATTAATCTGAATAAACACACTATCCAAAACATGACTAGCATTATTCTTATTATATATTTATGTATGACCAAATGCATTTTTACTTTGTTCAATAGGTCATTGATTCAACCAAGTCCTCTATAACTCTGGAATGGACCAAGCCAGTGTTTGATGGTGGCCTGGAAATTATTGGCTACAACATTGATATGTGCAAGGCCAGTCTGGAGGAGTGGCACAGGGTCAACAGTCAGATTTGTATCCACACTAAGTACACTGCCAAGGGGTTGGTGCCTGGAGAGCTCTACAAATTCAGGGTCAGGGCTGTGAATGGATCTGGAGAGGGTGAAGCTTCAGTGATGCCAAACCCTGTCCAGGCTCTAGATAGGCTAACATCTCCTGAAATCGACATCGGAGCTGACTTTAAACAGACCCACATTGTTAAAAACGGTGGCACTGCCACTCTCCATGTTGCCTTCAGAGGAAAACCAACTCCTCTTGCCACATGGTCTAGAGTTGATGGGGAGCTGCCTGTCATGGCTGATGTCAACACCTCAGACACCTTCTCAACCCTGACCATTGAGGGCTGCACAAGATATGAAGCTGGTAAATACACTCTGTCTTTAGAGAACAACAGTGGACGCAAGTCTATCACTTTCACAGTCAAAGTGCTAGATACACCTGGACCTCCTGGAGCCATCTCCTTTAAGGATGTAACCCGTGGAGCCCTGACAATGATGTGGGATGCTCCCACAAATGATGGTGGCTCCAGAATTCATCACTATGTTGTTGACAAGCGTGAAGCTAGCCGCCTTGCATGGCAGGAGGTCAGCTCTAAATGCTCTCGTCAAATAATTAGAGTGACTGGTCTGGATATTGGTGTTCCTTATTTGTTTAGAGTAATTGCTGTTAACCAGTATGGCCAGGGACAGGCGCATGAGATGACAGAGCCAGTCATCGCTACTGAGGAACCTGGTCCTCCTAAGAGGTTGGATGTTGTGGACACTACCAGCACCACTGCTTCTCTGGTTTGGCTGAAGCCTGAGCATGATGGAGGCAGCCGCATCAGAGGTTATGTTGTGGAATTTAGAGCCAAGGGAACTGACCGTTGGGTTGTTGCCGGAGAGACCAAACTAATGAAAATGCTGGTAGAGGGTTTGATTGAAAACACAGAATATGACTTTAGAGTGAAGGCTAAGAATGATGCAGGAATTAGCGATCCTCAGGGTACATTTGGATCTGTGGTCATCAAGGAGCCTCGCATCGAGCCTACAGCCGATCTCAGCAGCATCACCAACCAGCTAATCACCTGCAAGGCCTCTAACACATTCACAATTGATATCCCCATCAGTGGCAGACCCGCTCCTAAGGTCACATGGAAGCTGGAGGAAATAAAACTGAAGGAGACTGATAGAGTTTGCATCAGGACTACAAAGGAAAGAAGCACTTTGATAGTTAGAGACAGCAAGAGGAGTGACAGTGGGAAGTACTATCTGGTTCTGGAGAATGTGGCAGGAGTGAAGACATTCACTGTCACTGTACTTATAGTGGGCAGACCATCTCCTCCAACAGGCCCATTGGAAATTTCTGGGGTGTCCTCAGAATCCTGCACATTGTCCTGGTCAGAGCCAGCTGATGATGGAGGCATGGATATTACCAACTACATTGTGGAGAAACGCGAGTCTGGCTCTGCTTCCTGGCAAGTGGTCAACTCCAGCGTGAAGAGAACAACCATCAAAGTCACTCATCTGACTAAATACATGGAGTACACCTTCAGAGTGTGTGCAGAAAACAAATTTGGGGTCAGCAAGTCCATTGAGTCTGCAGCAGTGGTCATTGAGCATCCCTTTGGTAAGTTTTACATTTACACAATTATTTTACAATAAACATATTTAGTTGGGAATGTTAACAAGAGATTTATCTGTATTTGCATTTCTGCAGTTCCTCCCAGTCCTCCAACTCGTCCAGATGTTGTATCTGTATCAGCCAATGCTATCAGTATCAAATGGGATGTGCCATATGCTGACGGTGGCAGCCAGGTGACAGGATACTGGATTGAGAAGAAGGAGAGGAATACTATCCTCTGGGTGCGTGACAACAAGCTGCCTTGCCTCGAGTGCCATTACAAGGTGTCCAACCTGACTGAGGGCCTGGAGTACCAGTTCAGAGTGTATGCCATGAACATCGCAGGGCTCAGCAAAGCAAGTGAGGCCTCCAGACCAGTGGTTGCTCTCAACCCTGTTGGTAAGTCTTTTTTATGTTTTCAAGAACTTTTAATGTTTGGGTCAAACTACCAACTATGACCAGCATTTGTTTAAATTGTTTATAATTAATATACACATTATTGTTTAAAGTATTATTATATTAAATGGTTTAATAAATCAACTTTTGTAAACCTAGATCCTCCTGGAAAGCCTGAGGTGACCGACATCACTCGTTCCTCTGTGTCTATTTGCTGGACTGTACCGTTCAATGATGGTGGCAGCAAAATTGTCGGCTACATTGTTGAGAAGAAAGTTTACAGCACTGATGAGTGGGATGACAATCGCTGGCTCAAGTGCAACTACACTACCATTACCGAGAACTACTACACCGTTACTAACCTGGGAGAGGGAGACACCTATGAGTATCGTGTTATTGCCAAGAACGCAGCTGGTGTCCAGAGCGCTCCTTCTGAGACAACCGGACCAGTCACCTGCAAGGATGAATACTGTAAATCTAACGTGTAGTTAGACAAGAAAGAAAATAAGATTATTACAATAACATTATTACAATATTTTAACTGATTAATTTATACTGACTGACCTGTCTTTTTTCTTAGCACCACCCAAAGCTGAGCTGGACAGCAAGCTGATTGGTGAGACTGTAACTGTCATGGCTGGTTCCGACCTAGTACTGGATGGAGCAGTGGGTGGTAAACCAGAACCCACTGTCTACTGGGCCAAGGGAGACAAGATTCTTGAGTTGGGAGAAAAATACTCCCTGACCTACACTTCAACTAAAGCCATGGCCGTAATCAAGAACTGTGACAGATATGACACCGGCAGATACATCCTGACTGTGAAGAATGCCAATGGAGTGAAGACTGCTGCTGTCAGCGTAAAAGTTCTTGGTAAGAAATTGTATTGGTACATTGTTTTCTGTGAAGTATTTTCTTGTAATCTAATTTTTGTTTAATATACTCCTTTCTAAGACACTCCTGGAGCTCCGGCTGATAAGATTGTGATCAGCAGAGTTACTGAGGAGAAATGCACTGTGTCCTGGAAGATCCCTCTGGAGGATGGTGGCGACACTGTAACACATTACATTGTGGAACGTCGTGAAACCAGCCGCCTTAACTGGGTCATTATGGAAACTGAATGCAAGTCTCTGTCCTGCGTCAGCTCTCGACTGATCAAAAACAATGAGTACATCTTCAGAGTCCGTGGTGTCAACAAGTACGGTCCTGGAGTTCCTCTGGAGTCTGATCCTGTCATTGCCAGAAATGCTTACAGTAAGATCTCTGAAAGTTTATTGAAACACACTACATGGTCTGAACTGCTTATTGAAGTACTATATATGTAACAATTTAAAATGTTCAACCCTTTTCCTCTAGCTACTTCATCACAGCCAGGCACACCCGAGGCCACTGCTGTCGGTAAAGAGCATGTGATTATTGAATGGCTTAAGCCTGAGAGTGATGGAGGCAGTGAAATCAAAAACTACATTGTGGACAAACGCGAGAAGAGCAGCACTAGGTACAGACCTCTCAAAAAATAAAACACTTTTTATGAAAAAATCTTTTACTTAAAAGTTTACTTCTCTCTTAGGTGGACACGTGTTAATAGGACATACACTATATATGACACTCGTCTGAAAATCACTGGTCTGCTTGAAGGATGTGAATACCAGTTCAGGGTAACAGCCGTTAATGCTGCAGGTGACAGTCAGCCCAGCGATGCCTCACCTTACATCCTCTGCAAAGACCCCACATGTAAGACATCATTATATTACATAGCTATGTAGACCTATCTTCTTCATGTGAGAGTTTTATAGTAAAAATAGAAACAAAGTCATCATTTGCACATTTCTCTCCTTTTAGATACTCCTGCTCCTCCATCAATGCCACGCATCACTGACACAACCAAGCACAGTATTTCCATGACTTGGACCAGGCCAATGTATGATGGCGGTATAGATGTCACTGGTTATGTGATGGAGATCTTGGAGGAAGGATCTGAACAGTGGTACCGCGCGACAACCAAGGCTCTCAAGACAAATGAATATGTTGCTGCTGGCCTGGCAGCCAATAAGAAGTATAGGTTCAGAGTGGCTGCTGTGAATAGCAATGGCACCGGAGAATTCAGTGAACCCAGCGCTGAGGTGGAGCCACTAGAGAGAGTTGGTGAGTTGAGAATGATTTTTAAATCATGACTTTTGAAGTACATTTTTAGAGGCTAAACAATATTCATTGCTCTTACATCTTGGCCTGATTTTCTGACGTTATTAAATTAGAAATGCCTGACTTGGAACTGGCTGATGACCTGAAGAAAACTGTATGCCTGCGTGCCGGAGGCACTATGCGCCTATTTGTGTCTGTCACCGGCAGACCAACACCTGTTGTGGCCTGGAGGAAGACTGGCGTGGAGCTGCAGAGCCGTGGCTACATTGAGACCACAGACGCCTACACCTCACTAATGGTGGAGAAGGTCACCCGCTATGACTCTGGAAAATATGTTGTTGAGGCAGAGAATCCATCTGGCAAAAAGACTGCAACCATTCTTGTCAAAGTCTATGGTAAGCTCAGAAAGGAAAAATAACCTATCTAGGCCTATTTTGGCTACAACACAACTATATACAATGTCTTGAGATGTAATAAAAATTGTACTGCGAATTTAAGATCATTATTTTTCCTCAACAGACACCCCTGGACCTCCAGGCTCAGTAAATGTCAAGGACTACACTAAAGAGTCCGTTGTCATCACTTGGGATGTTCCAAGCCTTGATGGTGGTGCTCATGTTAGCAACTACATTGTGGAGAAGCGTGAAGCCAACATGAAATCCTATAAGACTGTAACTACAGAGTGCAGAAAGACCCTATACAGGATCACAGGACTGGAAGAGGGTGTGCACTACTTCTTTAGAGTCCTGCCTGAGAATATCTATGGTGTTGGTGAGCCTTGTGAGACAGCCGAAGCTGTTCTGGTCTGTGAAGTACCATCTGTGCCTGTGGATCTCCAGATGGTTGATGTCAGCAAGTCAACCGTCTCTTTGCGCTGGGAGAAACCACTGTATGATGGTGCCAGCCGGCTGACTGGATACATCCTGGAAGCGTGCAAGGTTGGCTCCGATAGATGGAGCACTGTTGCTACAGTTAAAGCCTCAGTCACCCATCACACAATCCAATCACTGACAGAGAACGACCAGTACCTTTTCAGGGTCAGAGCAACAAACAGTAGAGGGGCCAGTGAGCCAATGGACATTGTTACTCCTATCACAATCCAAGAAATTAAGGGTAAGTTGTAATCTGTTGTGAAGTAATGATGCTCTGGTTCTTTGATCTTTTAGCAGTTTTCATAAAAATAGTTGACCATTTAAATGTTTTTAATTACAGTGATGCCTAAGATCGACATGACCAACATTCCTCAAAAGATTGTGCATGTCCATCGTGGAAAGCCTATTGATCTCAACATCCCAATCAAGGCCAAGCCACTACCTGTGTGCTCTTGGTTCTTTGCTGGTGTCAAGCTGAAGGACAGCCTTGATCGCATCAAGATTGACAGCAATGGAAAATTCACTCGTCTCATTATCCGTGAGACCACTATCAATGATACAGGAGACTACACTCTGGAAGTGAAGAATGCCATTGGTGTAGCAACAGAGGTCATTAAAGTCATCATTTTCGGTATGAAGACATTCACAGATTGATTCTAAACAAAAACACCATTTTTAAGTGTTATGTATGAATTAAAATAGTATTTTTTGAACATTACTTTGTGTTATTTAGACAAACCTGGTATCCCAGTTGGTCCAATGAAAATTGAAGAGACAGATGGTGTCTCTGTGACCATGAGCTGGGAACCTCCAGAGAAAGATGGTGGTGCCAATGTTAGTGGCTATGTGGTGGAACAGCGTGAAGCCCACCGCCCTGGATGGAGTACTGTGTCTGAATCTGTCACCAGACCATGCTTCAAGTTCACCAGACTGTCTGAGGGAACTGAATATGTGTTCCGTGTTGCTGCCATGAACCGCTTTGGAGTTGGTGGCTTCCTGCAGTCTGAAGTTGTGGAGTGCAAGAGCCCCAAGAGTGAGTGCCATCTAAATATTACAAATATACAGAGTTGGTAGATCTTACATTATAAAAACATTATACTACGAGCACAGAATATTTTAGTTTATTTTATCTCCTATATATCTATATTTTTCTTTTCCTTGCAGCCATTCCTGGACCTCCCAGCAGACCCGAGGTACTTGATGTCACACACGAGGGCATGACTCTGACATGGCAGGCACCAGAAGACAACGGTGGATCTACCATCGCTGGCTATATCATTGAGCGCAAAGAGGCAGGCTCTGACAGGTGGATGAAAGTGAACAAGAATCCTGTCACCATGACAAGATACCGCTCCTCTGGTCTTATTGAGGGCCTGGAGTATGAACACCGTATCACCGCTATCAACTCCAGAGGAGCAGGCAAGCCCAGTGAGAGCTCTGCAATCACTGTGGCAATGGATCCCATTGGTATGCTTTCAAATAAAATATAGTTATTTGTTTTGTCTGTGTTTTAGCCAAATATATTCATATATTTTACAAGACATGTTTTTATCATTGCAGAACCTCCTGGTGCACCACTGGCGCCCAAAGTCACAGACACAACCAGGACCTCTGTATCTCTGGCTTGGCTCCCCCCTGCAGAGGAGGGTGGCTCTGTCATTACTGGTTACTTTGTTGAGATGCAGAAGGTGGATCAGGTGGAATGGACCCTCTGCAACACCACTCCTACAAAGATGTGCGAGTACACACTCACTCACATGCCCCAGGGAGCAGAGTACAAGTTTAGAGTTATTGCTTGCAATGCTGGTGGTGCTGGAGAGCCTGCTGAGATTCCAGGAGTTGTTAAAGTCCAGGAGATGCTTGGTATGTTTTCTGTATAAAATCTGGTTAGATTAATCAGACAACAGTAATAAGCCACCTTGAATCTAAATGTTGACTCTATTAACCATATGTTCTTCTCAGGCTATCCCGACTATGAGCTTGACCGTAAATACGAAGAGGGTTATGTGGTTCGCCAGGGTGGTGTGATTTGTCTGTCTGTACCCATCAAGGGTAAACCTATTCCTACATGCAAGTGGACCAAGGATGGGCGTGACATCTCACACCGTGCTATGATTGCAACACATGATGACATGACTGAGCTGGTCATCAAGGATGCACACAAAGATGACACTGGAACCTATGACCTGGTGCTAGAGAACAAATGTGGCAGAAAAGCTGTCTATATCAAGGTAACAATTTGTATTTTATTTGTTGTAATTTGGATTCAGCTTATTTTGTTGTGTTTTGTAGCCAGGCTGTGTAGCTGAAATCCAAATAATAATTGGTCTTTACTTTGTTTAGGTAAAAGTCATTGGTCGTCCAGATGCTCCAGAAGGACCTTTGGAGTTTGATGACATCCAGGCCAGATCTGTGCGTGTGAGCTGGAGATCTCCATCAGATGATGGTGGATCTGACATTCTAGGCTATATTGTGGAGAGGCGTGAGGTTCCCAAAGCTGCCTGGTACACAGTGGATGCCCGAGTAACTGAGACCTCCCTTATTGTTAAGGGACTTAAGGAAAATGTCCAGTATCATTTCAAGGTTTCTGCTGAAAACCAGTTTGGTGTCAGTAGATCTCTTAAATCTGACGAGGCTGTCACACCAAAGACTCCACTATGTAAGTACATAGATGTTTTTTGTAGCATTTGAGCGTCTTCTCAGCTTAAATTTGTTTTCCTTGTCTTCTTGATAGTATCATGTACATTTAAAATATTAGCAAAGAGGTAGAAATATGTGACTAACAAATTACTTACTTATTACAGGTCCACCAGAACCTCCAAGCAACCCACCAGAGATTATGGACGTCACTAAGTCCACAGTGTCCCTGTCCTGGGCTCGTCCTCGTGATGATGGTGGCTCTCGTGTCACAGGATACTATGTGGAGAGGAGAGAGGTGTCAACAGAGAAGTGGGTCCGCCACAACAAGACCCACATTACCACAACTATGTACAATATCACTGGCCTTATCCCAGACGCAGAATACATGTTCAGAATTGTAGCTCAGAACGACATTGGAAAGAGTGAACCTGGACCTACCTCAGAACCAGTAGTATGCAAAGATCCATTTGGTGAGTAATATGTGTGAGCTGTTTAATTCAGGAATTACATACAATAGAGCTCTGGTCAAAAAGTCTAGGTTAATAGTTTGTTAGGAGTTTTGCTTTTACATTTTTTCATGGCCTACTCCGCTTTTACCAGACAAACCAAGCCAACCAGGGGAGATCGACATTGTTTCTGTCACTAAAGATTCCATCACAATCCATTGGCTTAGACCTGAACATGACGGTGGCAAAGAGATCCTGGGCTACTGGATTGAGTTCAGAGAGGCTGGAGAGTCTGCATGGAAGAAATGTACTAAAGAGCGTTCCAAGGACCGTCAATTCACCATGGGTGGCTTGATGGAGGCCACTGAGTATGAGTTCAGAATCTTTGCTGAAAACGAGACTGGACTCAGCCGTCCTCGTCGCACTCCAATGGGCATTAGGACCAAATTGAGTGGTGAGATAATATTTTAGTTTGCAATTGAGTTAACTATTATATAGATTTATAACAATAACAGTGTCTAGCTATATATGTTTAACATAAAAGTCACACATACTTTATTTTTATAGTTGGTGAGGCTCCAGTTTTGAAGGATGAGATGCAAGACACAACCACCAAGCTTGGCGAGTCTGGAACACTGACTTGTGGCATTATTGGCCGACCTCTTCCTGAGATCAAATGGTATCGTTATGGCAAGGAGCTGATCCAGAGTCGCAAGTATAAAATGAGCTCAGACGGCCGCAACCACTCCCTGAGCATTGTAACAGATGAGCAGGAGGATGAGGGCCTGTACACTTGCAGAGCCACTAACGAGGCTGGTGAGATAGAGACCAGTGGTAAACTCCGTCTCCAAGCTGCACCACAATTCCACCCTGGTTTCCCACTGAAGGAAAAGTACTATGCCGGTGCTGGCACCAGCCTGCGCCTCCATGTTGTCTACATTGGACGTCCCATCCCTCAGATTATGTGGTTCTATGGCAAGAAGCCCCTAAACCCATCTGAGAATGTGATTATTGAAAATACAGAAAGCTACACTCACTTGGTTGTGAGGAATGTTCAGAGAAAAACCAATGCTGGACGCTACAAGGTGCAGCTCAGCAATGGTTTTGGACAAATTGACACTTCATTGCGGGTTGAAATTCAAGGTAACTTATAATTCCCACTTTCATTTTTCTAACAAAGCTATGCATTTCAAAAACATTCAACTTGAACATAAAGAATATTGAACAAATATTACATTTGTTCTCTTTCCAGATAAACCTTGCATGCCTGAAGGACCTTTGGTTGTTGATGCTCTACTAAAAAGCTCAGCTGTCATCAGCTGGAAGCCTCCAAAAGATGATGGTGGCTCTTTGATTACAAACTATCTTGTGGAGAAGCGCGAAGCCAAAGAAGGCGAGCAGTGGCACTTGGTGTCCTCATCTATCTCTGGCACCACCTGCCGTATACTCAACCTCATTGAAAACGCTGGATACTACTTCAGAGTTTCTGCACAGAACCAGTATGGAGTCAGTGAACCTTTGGAGATTCCTTCTGTAATCATTATCAAGAGTCCGTTCGGTAAGACTTTTTGAATTTTTAAATTGCGCAAATGGTGCAATTGGTACACAAAATAGTGCTACAATATGATGTGAAAACACTCTTTGTCTGATTAACATTATCTTGTTCTTTTACAGAGAAACCTGGCATTCCACAACAGCCCTTTGTCATGAGCTCCACAAAAGACTCGTGTGTTGTTTGCTGGAAGCCCCCAAGCAGTGATGGTGGAGCTAAAATCACTAACTACTATCTGGAGAAGCGTGAAAAGAAGCAGAATAAATGGATGTCAGTAACAACCAATAAAATTGTGGAGACCAACTACGAGGTCAGAGGCCTGATTGAAGGCTTTGAGTATGAGTTCCGTGTCAAATGTGAAAACATGGGAGGTGAAAGCGACTGGAGTGAAATCTCTGCTCCAATCATCCCCAAGTCTGACCAGACTCCTCGTGCTCCTGCCTTTAGAGAAGAGATCAGAGACATGACTGTCAAATACCAAGCAAATGCCACCTTTGTCACTAAGGTAATTCATGTAGATGTAATATTTAAGGGATGTGTTTATCTTTAAATAAATTGTTTTGTAGCTAGAAATTTAACCATAATACTTTTTTAAAAGGTGGTTGGATATCCAAAACCTATGGTGAAATGGTACCGTGGTGGAAAAGAGATTTTGGCTGATGGAAGCAAGATAAAATCGCAGGAATTTAAGGGAGGCTACTACCAGCTGGTTATTACCAGTACTGATGAAAAAGATGCTATGGTTTATCAAGTCAGAGCTACAAATGCTTCAGGATCCATCTCGATGACAGCCAACCTTGATGTGGAAGGTAATAATTAATTGATTAAACTTTTATGTAGCTAGTACAAAATTTTATTTTATTTTTAAACTTGTTTTTATTTATAATTATTTTC
>JAVQKH010082732.1:0-11724 GCA_036025875.1 Mogurnda adspersa | reverse complement strand
TTTTGTGAAATATACAAAATATAATTAATTCCGATATATCAATACAGCAGCCTGCAATATTGACCTCTAAATGTGATTTATTGCAATTTATTGGCCCACAATCAGTATCTCAATATTATCTGCTAATACTACCAAATATTTAATAAATATAAAAAGCTATTGCTATATTTATTTTATTAAGACGACGAAGTGTAGTTGAAGTTGACGTTTTGATGCGTTCAGACTTAATTCAAAATAAAGCAAATTTCTTAATAAACGTGTGCCGTGTAACAGTAAATATGCATGATATTAATCACGATAGTATCACAATATTAATTTTGTATCGATACAACTTGATCGTGGGTAATGTATCAATAAATATTGATGTATTGTTGCACCTCCACTGCACAGCACTATTTCCTTTTATTTGAGAAATATTATTGAATTAGCAATTGTAACCCGCGTTACCTAAAAGACTATTTTATTGTTGCAGGTACACTTCCTCCTGTGACCCCCCCATTTCCAATAAGTCATGGGGTCACCCAGTTCACTTCCTCTTCCTCCGCTCCACTGTGGCTGTGGCATGGTCTGGTCCGGCATTCAAACAACTGCAAAACTGCATAAATTCTTCATTATATAACACTAATTCAGCGGTCAGGTTTTTTTTCCTGGACTGAAAAAAACAAGATGGCGAGCTACCCTCTGCTACCTGTATGGTTGGACAAAATGGCTTAAATTTTTGTTTGGAACTTTAGACTCTTAATTTTTTATTTTTTTTTGCATTTCTATGAACTGATTCCATTTCGTGGATAACGAACCAATTTTTGCCTTTCTTTAAGCTGATTCCATTCCGTAGAAGGTTGGAATTAAGAACTGAATCTGTTCTGAATTTAATTGAAATTTTTTTCAATTGATTATTTTTATTTATTACTTTTGTCTTTTGATTATTACTGTTTATTACTTATATTTTCATTGTTAATTTTATTTATTACTTGTGCTTAATTTTCAATACATTTTCAGTTACAACTACATACTTTGGTCTTTGTTTTAATTCACACCTCAGTCTCCTTTAAGAACAGGTCTTCTGACAATAACAACAATAACCTACTGTCACCGTAGTTTATAACCTAGTCCAAACGCGTTACACGTGGCGAGCCAGCCAGGAGACTGATTGTGTGAATGATTATTTATTTATTTGATTGTTGTAGTAATTAATTTTTACATTAGAGTTGAAAATGGAGTTTTTTGAGCAAAACAGTGTCAATGTTGCTAATTCTGTTGTCATTACTGGTGTAACAAACACTGAAGCAGATGATGAAATTCTTGATTGTCTCCGTGGTTACGGTAAGATAAAACGAACCCTAACAGTAACCGAAAGTAACCGAACAGTTCATTTTACAAAAACCTGATTGCTGAATTTACTGATGCCTCTTCTTTAGTTATGTTACAACCACTTTTGCCATATACTCATCTGTCACAAGTAGCTTCAAACTTAGTTTTTCGTGTTAAGTCACTTGCGGATGAGTTTTCTGCCACAGCCACAGTGGGAAGCGCTCCCCCTACTGACTACCTCAAAGAACTGCAACGGATTGCCCAACAAAGCGGCAAGCCTTTTGAGGAGGTTTTGAAAGGAGTAATGTCCCAAATCAGCCAACATCTGGGTACAGCAGGAAGAAGAGATGATGATAATGATGACGAGGATGAAGAGTCGTATGATGGAGAGGAGGAAGATGAGACATCTGCAGACATACTCGCCACAGCGACAGAGCCAGGGCAGACATTAAAACTTACTTCGTCCCTGGAACAAGCAGGCTCCTCCTCCACTGGCCAGCTAGGGACCCAACCTCCATCTAACCCTGTTAGGAACATTGGTCAAAGAGTGTCACTTTCTGGCCATGACTTGAACCCTCCAGAGATCCAGAGAGTAGTTGTCGAGCACATAGTGCGGAAAGAAGACATGAGTGTCCAGTCTTTGTCTCCACTTCGACTACGTACCTTCTCCGGGAGATTTCCGAAACCCACCAATGAAGCCGATTATGATTCCTGGCGTTCCTATATTGAACTTTTGCGTGCTGATCCGAGTCTGTCTCCACTACACATCACGAGACGTATGCTTGATGGCCTGCTTCCACCAGCTGCTGACCTCGTCAAAGGTCTTGGGCCTAATGCCTTTCCAACTGCTTTACTGCGAGTGCTTGATTCAGCGTTTGGTGCAGTACAAGATGGAGAGGAGCTTTTCGCCCAGTTCCTGAATATACTGCAGGACCATGGAGAGCGACCATCCTCCTATCTACAAAGGCTGCAGTTGGCTCTGAGTAAAGTGGTGAACCTTGGTGGAATTCTAGCTGCTGAATCAAACAGACACCTGTTAAAACAATTTTGCAGAGGATGCTGGGACAATGCTGTCATCAACAAGCTACAGCTTGAACGCAAAAAGGACGACCCACCTTCATTTTCTGAACTTCTGTTTATGCTGAGAACTGAAGAGGACAGACAGATGGCAAAAGAGACACTAATGAAGAAGCACATTCCTTCCTCCAAACATCGTGCTGACCTGCACACACACAGCGCATGTTCCTGTGGCCATTCTGAAAGCAATGCTATAGAAGACCTGAGGAAGCAAATGTTAAAGCTTCAAAGCCAAATGTCTGCATTGTTGTCCAAGAACACCCCATCCTTTGCCAAAGTTGAACGGCAGCCAACCAAACAAAAGCCAAAGGTCAGTCACGGTCCCAATAAGCCAAAGCCTTGGTTTTGTTTCAAGTGTGGCGAAAATGGCCACATTGCACCAGCCTGTTCCAGTCCACCAAATCCTAACCTGGTTGAGGAGAAGCGTCGGCAACTGAGACAAAAGCAGCAAGCTTGGGAAGCCAGGAACTTTAAACCGTCAAACTAGAGGCAGCTTCCATGGAGGGACGGATAGAAGCTGCAACCAAATATTGTCCCAACAACAACCCACTGCAACTACTGCCAAAAAGACTAGTTGGAACTAGAAGCACAGGCCTAGTCAATATCAAAGGACATGATTTCCACTGCCTTTATGACTCTGGATCCCAAGTTACCACAATTACCCACTCCTTCTTCAATACCTACCTACAAGACCACGAGATCAAGCCATTAAACAATCTTTTGGAGGTTGAAGGAGCAAATGGACAGAGTGTACCTTACCTTGGATATGTAGAACTTACCATCACGTTTCCACCCGAGTTCCTGGGAGAGGCAGTGGATGTTCCAACCCTTGCTTTGGTGGTACCTGATCTTCGTTCTTCACAGCCCCCTGTCTTGGTTGGAACCAACACACTGGATATTGTTTATGACAAGTGCTTGAAAAGCAACCATTCCAACTTCACTCCAGCACCATATGGTTACAGAGCAGTATACAAGATCCTCCAATTAAGACACAAACTGGCCAATATTGATCACCATGGCATTCTTAAACTGCAAGCAAGCAATCCACAAACCATCCCGGCCGGACACACTGTTGGCCTGGAGGGCATAGCTGTTACTCCCTCTCTTCAGTTTGAAAATTCCATCCTGGTTCAGCATCCAGCTTCGTTTCCATTGCCTGGTGGGTTGATTGTCCAATCCTGTGTCGTAGACCTTCCCAGACAGCAGCCATATTATTTGCCTGTTGTGATCAAGAATGAGTCCGACCATGACATCACCCTTCCAGCCAGAGCTGCCATTGCTGAGATCAGCGCGATTCAGTCCATCATAGGCAGAGAACAGACTGTGTGTGAACCTGTGTCTTCAACAAAACCTAAGTTCAACTTTAATTTCGGTAATTCCCCTTTAACACCTGAGTGGAAGAGTCGTGTGATACAAAAACTCAGTGACATCCCTGAAGTTTTCGCTAAACACGACCTTGACTTTGGAAAAACGGATAAAGTTCAACACCAAATAAAGCTCTCGGATCCTACTCCCTTCAAGCAGCGTCCCCGACCCATCCATCCACAAGACATGGACGCAGTAAGACAACATTTGAGGGAGCTGTTTGACTCAGGTGTCATCAGGGAGTCAGAATCGCCGTTTGCTTCACCCATAGTCGTCGTGAGAAAGAAAAATGGCAGTGTACGACTTTGCATCGATTACAGAAAGTTGAACTTACAGACCATCAGAGACGCCTATGCGCTGCCGAAGCTCGAAGACACATTTACTGCTTTGTCTGGATCACAATGGTTCTCTGTGCTTGACTTAAAATCAGGCTATTATCAAATAGAGATGGATGAAAAAGACAAGCACAAAACAGCATTTGTGTGCCCACTTGGTTTCTACGAGTTCAACCGAATGCCCCAGGGAGTCACAAACGCACCCAGTACATTCCAGAGATTAATGGAGAAATGCATGGGAGAGTTGAACTTGAAGGAAGTACTGGTCTTTATTGACGACCTCATTGTTTTCGCACCTACACTGGAAGAACATGAGGAGAGATTGCTGAAAGTACTCACCAAACTTAAAGAATATGGACTAAAGCTGTCTGTGGAAAAGTGTGTTTTCTTTCAAACGTCTGTGAAATACCTGGGGCATGTCGTGTCCAAAGATGGAGTCCAAACGGACCCGGAAAAAACAGAAACCCTGAAGTCATGGCCAATTCCCTCAAACCTTAAAGAACTACGCTCATTCCTTGGCTTCGCAGGCTATTACAGAAGGTTTGTACAGGGATATTCCACCATCGTAAGGCCCTTGAATGAGCTAACATCAGGATATCCTCCCAGCCACAGAAAGTCGAAGCAGCCTTTAAAATCTCAGCACTACCTGAACCCAAAGGATCCATTCGGTGGTCGCTGGACTGCTGATTGCCAACAGGCATTTGAGGAAATTATCCAAAAGCTTATGTCAGCCCCTGTTCTTGCCTTTGCCGACCCCTGCAAGCCCTACATCCTCCATACAGATGCCAGCTCGACTGGCCTAGGTGCAGTGTTGTACCAAGAGCACGAAGGGAGAAAAAGAGTTATTGCATATGCCAGCAGAGGCTTGTCACGCAGTGAAAGCAGATACTCTGCCCACAAACTGGAGTTCTTGGCGCTCAAGTGGGCGGTAACTGAAAAGTTCAATGACTATTTGTACGGAACCGATTTTACTGTGGTGACAGATAGTAATCCTCTAACGTACCTGCTGACCTCTGCAAAACTGGATGCAACCAGCTACAGGTGGCTCTCCGCCCTGTCTACATTTTCATTCCGGATTATCTACAGGGCTGGAAAACAAAACGCAGACGCGGATGGACTCTCTCGGCGACCCCATGGTGATCTGATGGAGGATTCCATGTCACAAAAGGAGCGTGAGAGAATTCTGCGCTTTACTCAGCAACATCTTGAGGATCCTTTTTATGTTTCAATAGACCAGCACACTGTCCAGGCCATATGTGACCGACAACTAGTGTACAGTTTGTCCAATGATGACCAGGTGGCTGCTCTTGTCCAAACTCTCTCCAACAATGCTGACAGTCTGCCCGACAGTTTTGTGGATGACCTGCAATTCACTTCACCTGTCATCCAAACTTTCTCTGACGCCGAGATCGCTGCCAAACAGCGTGCTGACCCAGTCATTCAACACATCATCGCTCAGCTGGAAAGAGACGAAACTCCGCCCACTTTTCTGAGAGAAGAGCTTCCCGACTTACCTTTACTCCTGCGAGAGCTAACACGCTTGGAGCTCCGTAATAATGTCCTCGTTAGGAGAAGGAACGTTGGAGGTGAGCCAACATATCAGCTCGTATTGCCAGAGGAATGTCGGACTGAAGTTCTCTTCCAACTCCATGACCAAATGGGCCATTTAGGCATTGAGAGGACGCTCGATCTCGTCAGATCTCGGTTTTTCTGGCCTCGAATGTCAGCAGATGTCCACAACAAAATCAAGAAATGTGAGAGATGTATCAGAAGAAAATCACAGCCTGAAAGAGCTGCCCCATTAGTAAACATCAAAACATCAAGACCACTCGAACTGGTATGCATGGACTTCTTGTCGCTGGAACCAGATCGCAGTAGAACAAAAGATGTTCTAGTAATAACTGACCACTTCACAAAGTACGCCGTTGCAGTTCCAACATCTAACCAGAAAGCCAAGACAGTCGCCAAATGTTTGTGGGATAACTTTCTGGTTCACTACGGAATTCCTGAAAAACTGCATAGTGACCAAGGACCCGATTTCGAATCGCATACCATCAAAGAACTCTGTCAAATGGCTGGAATCAACAAAATTAGAACCACCCCCTACCATCCTCGCGGCAATCCTGTCGAACGTTTCAACCGTACACTTCTGGGTATGTTGGGAACACTCTCAGAACAAGACAAGACACACTGGAGAGATTTTGTGAAACCGTTAGTACATGCCTACAACTGTACTAAAAATGACGTCACTGGTTACACCCCTTATGAACTGATGTTCGGCCGTCAACCACGCCTTCCGGTTGACTTGGCTTTCGGCCTTCCCGTGAGTGGGACAACATCTACATCCCACTCACAGTATGTTGAAAAGCTAAAGTCTCACCTTGAGGAAAGCTACCGAATTGCCACAGAGAACTCTGAAAAAGTCATGGACAGAAACAAGCAGAGATTTGACAAACACATCACAGCTTCAGAACTATCTGTAGGAGACAGAGTCTTAGTTAGAAACGTGAGACTCCGGGGAAAGCACAAGCTTGCAGACCGATGGGAGCCAGACGTGTACATCATCCTGAAGAGAGCCGGCACTCTTCCAGTTTACACTGTCAGGCCTGAGAACAAAGCACGTCCCATCAGAACCCTGCACAGAGACCTTTTACTGCCTTGTGGTTACCTTCCAGCCTCATCCTCAACTCCAAAAACCCAGAAACGACAATCATCAGTTGCTCAAAAGAGTCCAGTGATTCCAGATTTTCCTGACAGTGAGGAGGCGTTGTCAGATGAAGACCTAAACTTACCTGAACTTTCCATCTCAGAGCCAACCAGATTTACCACAGTCATCGAACTGCCCACTTCCACGCCACCAGTTTTCCCAGCGGAGCCCACTGTGATTTTGCCTGGCCAGCCATCACAGTCTACGCATAGAGAAAAAAGGGAGACCCAACCTGCTGTTGTGGAAACTGAGATGGAACTTGAACCCGAACGCGAACCCGAGCATGCTAACTGGGAGCCAGAACCTGTTGCTGTCCTGGAGGCTGAAGAAAGCACTTCCTCTGATCCAGAACCTCCAGGACCAGTCAGTGTCGCTCCTGAACCAGACTCACCACCCGAATTCGAACCATCCAGTCCAGAGTCCGAGCCAGCAGCCCAACGTCCAGCTCGAACACGCAAGCCCCCTGACCGTTTGCAATATTCAAAGCTTGGGAACCCATTACTGCACAGTATCCAATTATTGTTCCATGGATTGAGCACAGCATTCTCCTCCGCCTTTGAGATCGAAGAAGACCTTTCTCCTGCTCCTTCCTGCGAACTAGTTGTACGCCGTCAGCCAGCTGCATGTACCGGGCCGTACATGAGTTCAGGGGGGGAACCTGTAACCCCCGTTACCTAAAAGACTATTTTATTGTTGCGGGTACACTTCCTCCTGTGACCCCCTCATTTCCAACAAGTCATGGGGTCACCCAGTTCACTTCCTCTTCCTCCGCTCCACTGTGGCTGTGGCATGGTCTGGTCCGGCATCCAAACTACTGAAAAACTGCATACATTCTTCATTATATAACACAAATTCAGCGGTGAGTCTTTTTGTATTATGTCCTTTATTAGTTGTGTTGATGGCGATTGTCTATTTTGGTTTCATGTTGGGTTTTTTTTTTATCGCTATCGTGCCCATACAAAACCCCATAGCATTAGAAGCTAATATTAGCCTGCTGCTCGCGCTTGGAGGTTTACCAAACACATGTTTTTCTGACAAAGTATAAACCTTATTTGATTTATTTTGTGAGCCGAATTGTAGTTTACATTGCAAACTATTGAATCATGTAGATGCTTTGTCATTTTTAGTTGTTTTGTACATTTTGATACATTTTTGCTGTTCTGTGCTAAAAACGGCAGCTAGTTTGGCATATAGCTACTACCTTTGACTACTTTTGATTGTTGCGCAACGTGTGATTTGTACATTCTGAGTCCGCTTTAGTATTGATATTAAGTATTGTAAGTTCTCAACAGATATTTAAAGTGCACTTAATGAACTTCGATATTAGTAAACTGTTATTTTTGAATGTATTGAATTAATTATCTTGTTGATGCAGTAATGATTATTGCACTATACTGATGAATGTATTTACTGTGATGCATTGATACGATGTATTGGTTTAAATGTATTTAATTGTATTTAATTGTATTTAATTTATAGATAAGGATAATTTATACAAATAATTGAAATTGTTATTTGTGCTTTTCTGTGACCATTTTAGGTCAGGTTTTTTTTCCTGGACTGAAAAAAACAAGATGGCGAGCTACCCTCCATGCCTGTATGGTTGGACAAAATGGCTTTAAATTTTTGGTTGGAACTTTAGACTCTTAATTTTATTTTCATTTCTATGAACTGATTCCATCTTGTGGATTTAGAACTATTTTTTTTCCATTTCTATGAACTGATTCCATTTCGTGGATAACGAACCAATTTTTGTTTTTTGATTCCATTCCATAGAAGGCTGGAATGAGGAACTGAATCTGTTCTGAATTTAATTAATTTTTTTTTTTTAATTGATTATTTTTATTTATTATTGTTGTCTTTTGATTATTACTGTTTATTATTTATATTTTCATTGTTAATTTTATTTATTACTTGTGCTTAATTCTCAATACATTTTCAGTTACAACTACATACTTTGGTCTTTGTTTTGATTCACACCTCAGTCTAAGAACAGGTCTTCTGACAATAACGACAATAACCTACTGTCACCGTAGTCTATAACCTAGTCCAAACGCGTTACACACAGTTGGGCAGACTGACAGACGTGCCAGCTAAACCACGCCTACTGCCGCTCCCACCACAACCGAACACACCACCACAATCACACAAAAACATTTATAGTTTTATGCAAGACGGGTCTTGCCCAAGGACACAATGTCAGAATGAACTGGTTGGCGGTGGGCATTTTTCTTGTTGCAACTAATTATGTAAAACTCATGATGGTAAAAAATAATTAATAACGG
The DNA here is from genome assembly GCA_036025875.1 of Mogurnda adspersa. Classification (NCBI taxonomy): domain Eukaryota; kingdom Metazoa; phylum Chordata; class Actinopteri; order Gobiiformes; family Eleotridae; genus Mogurnda; species Mogurnda adspersa. Next base: position 2,644 of record JAVQKH010082732.1, on the reverse strand, counting down.
AGTCCTTTGTTCATTCACTCCGCAGTCGCACAATGTTTGTGGTAAACCACCTCTGTAGCCACAGCTGACCTGGGCTGAAATTACAGAAGTGGCAGCTACCACGTCAATGACCTCTCTGACCACTACCAATCACACTTACAGGTGGGTGAGGTGTCTTGCTCAATGACACAATGTGAGTGAGAATTGGGTGGAGCGGGAATTGAACCGCCAACCTACTCTACCAACTGAGATAGAAGTGAACAGAAAGAGGAGCCGAGGCAGCAGAGGGGCAGGACTGGTATCGACCAAACGCCAGCCGTGATGGATGGCGCAATAAGTGGCAGCAGCCGGCACAGGAGTGGAGAGAGTGATTTCTGCTTCTCAGGCCTGACAAATGATAGTGTTGTTGGGGGTGGGTGCAGCGGGGGAGGGGTGGTGGTGATGGTGATGGGGCTGCACTGTCCAAATCTGCCTCGCCGTGATGAACTGCTGTGTCAGTGCAGCAGAGAAATGGACAGTGAAAAGGGATGAACTTGAGAGATGGTGGTAAAGGACACTGAAGGGAATAAAAGCTTTGAGGAGGATGGGGGTCAATGGAGTGCATAGGAAAGGAAGTAGGAAAGGAGATTGATGAAAGAGGCGTCGGCGGAGTGAGAGAGATGAGGGCACGAGGCAACATCGGAGTCAGTTCATCTTTATTAATGGACGAGCAGAGCAGAGAGGGAGTTATTAAAGAGGAAAAGGATGAATGAAAGAGTGAGTGTGAATGAGGGAGAAGGAGAAGTGATCTATGCCCCCTCCCGGCTTTATGAAATCCTATAAGAACAGTGAGGGATGGACAACCAAGGAGAGGAGACACCAGAGAGGGGCAGCACTGAGCCTCCAGGACTCTGGAAATTGAAACTAGAACTTGCATTGAATCTATTTATCAATAATTTTTGATGGAAGGTTCACTTAGTGGGACTGAGGACTAAGTTGGTTTTACTTATAGTTTTATGTTCTGTTCTCACTTGTGTCAATTAAAAAGCTAATCACATGGTACAGAATGTTTTACTGTTAGCTGCCAGACAAAACTTTTAACAACTTGTAAATACAACTAATGAAACAGAATTGAGCAAATGATAATAACAAAAGACTACAAATAATACAAATAAAAATAATGGCTAATATTTTTTACCTTTTTAGGACACCCAAAGCACTTAATTCATGGACAGTCACACTGGACCCAAAGCCTCTCAGACCACTGCTTTCATACATAAGCAAGGTTGGTTGAGTGTCTTGTAAGGACACAACTACACTATGAACTGGTCAGAGTGGGAATCGAACCCATCTTCCAGTTACCTTTACCACCTGAGCCACTGCCGCCGGACGGACTGACAAGTGGCAACTACCACAACTAGCCCCTCTGACCGTGGACACTGCTTTTTATTCATAAGAAAGGTTGGTTGAGTGTCTTTCCCAAGGACACAATGGCAGTTTGAACTGGTCAGAGCGGGAATCAAACCTAAGCCTCTGCTGTTCCAAAGATGACCACAGTAGCACAAAAAATGACTTGAAAGCCTTTCAGGTGATACCAAATTGAACAGAATAGAACAAGTGATATCTTATGTGGCTTTTGTTTTTACTTTTTCTAGACACCCAAAGCACAACTGAGTCCATTATTCATTTGCTCCACAGTCACACACTGGTGGTGGTAAACTGCCTCTGAAGCCACAGCTAAGATAACTGGCAGCTACCATGTCTGTAACCGCAGCCAATGACAAATAAGCAAGGACACAATGACACCATGAACTGGTCACAGCGGGAATCAAACCACCCACTTTAGAGTTAGCTTCACCACCTGAGCCAAGCTGCTGACCGTAGCACAAGAAAGGGCTTTGAAGCATTTCAGGTGAGCAGGTTAGCTGAAGGATGAGGAGGTAAAAAGAAGGAATGAAAAGGAGGAAGAGAGCGCTCACAAGCTCATTACACAGAGGGCAGAGCTGTGACACATGATGCATGGAGCTGCCCGTCCACCAGGGTCTGTCTGGGGCTGAGAGAGTGAGAAATCCTCCGGTGCCAGCGCTCTAATGGAGAGGCCCGAGCTGCAGCCTGCTGACAGACGACATGTCAGTGAGGAGCAGAGGAGAGGGAGGAGAGGACAGTGATTAGATAGTAGTGCTAAGGCTTGACCTGCTCTAGTGTCTGTCCTTCATCCGGACTACAGAGAGGGAGGGGTTAGGAAGGGACAGGAGATCAATAAAGGTAATCACGAGGGCTGCACAATATATCGTAAAATTATCACAATATCTGCAAACACAATATCCTTATCACAAAAATCTAAATACATCCTCATGGTCTGACAGATTCACACATGATTTTTCCTATTAGAGTCTTGAAAAAAAATGTGTTGTGACTAGATAAATATATTTTAAAGTCAAATTTAAGTCATGATTTGCCCAATTTATTCCATTTAGTTCTTGCGTAGTGTGAAGTCTGGGTCAGACTAAAGGAGATTTGGTAGCCTTACTGACCACAGCCAAACACACCAATCAATCACACTAACATGTTCAGATAAGAAGGTTGGGGAAGTGTCTTGCCCAAGAGCACAAGAGCAGTATAAACTAATTCACCAAACAGAAGGTTGGCCATAGATATATACATAAAAAAGTATGGTCCTTTGAGA
>JAVQKH010082206.1:0-10969 GCA_036025875.1 Mogurnda adspersa | reverse complement strand
TTGAAATATCTAGTACATAAATTAATTTGTAATACACTCGTAGTTTTACAGTCTGAACACAAGGTGGCAGTCAAACCAAAGCTATATTTCCCACCTAAACTGAAAACATACCAAATCTGCATTTATCTGAGACAGCAGGGTGATGGAGTTCACTGCAGCGGTCGTACATCCTTTTTACTGTAAACACAAGAACAGAGTCGCACTTCCTCACAGATAACAATGTATGAACTGTTAGCGCACACCATTCACAAGTACGAGTTTACCAGGATTTTATTTTTAAACTTTGTGATTTATATTTGAGAAGGGAAAATTACCAAAAAGTAGCACTGCTGCGACAATAGCTTTTGACACAGTAGTACAATTATCAGTTGACAGATGCTAGACATAAGCTTTGAGCAATATCACACTTTTATACTAAGCTTAAAATAAATAAAAATAAAATATTGTAGCTACAGAGGTACACAGGAGCAGAGCGGTACCAGTGATCTCTATGGGTGGGGTCGTATATCCTGCTCTATCTTTCAGCTATTCAGGCGTTCTCCCACTGCCAATGCATGGGTTGAAATATAGATTCTTAACTGCGTCTAGTGATGAACATGAATAGTTGTCATTGTAGGTCTCTGTGTTTGCACTGCAACTGACCACATGTTTTTAGTGGTGAAAGCGGAGCACCCAGACAAAACCTAGCCTGGCCAGTGACGGCTAACTTTTTCCCTATTTTATACAACGATGTTAGTCTGGTCTCTCATTGCTTGCATTCAATTTAAAGGGCGGGGCTTATGGCGTATGGTAAACCAATCAGACAAGATGGTAAAAGAAATACACATTATTGGTCCATCCGCAATATTGCCAAGAATTAATTGGCTCTGAAGGGGGGACCAAACCCTTATGAAAAAAGTAGGCGGGGCTAGTATATCAGGCTAGACAAAACCTTCACAGACACGGAGAGAACATGCAAACTCTATAATAAAAAAAAAAACCTTCCAGGAATCGATCTCAGGACCTAAGTTGTGTGGCAAAAGTGCTAACTCTGTGAACATGACCTGTGAATTACGGTATGACTTGCCTGTCAATGTATGTCTGTCATCCTCCACCTAAAACCCATAGTTTGAAAAATTGGTGAAAGAGCAAAAGGAATAAGTGCTATATCATCTAGTACTGGAAAGAGGTTCCTGTTATTGTGCCCTCCTTTTGTGATTGTCATGATAGCAGTGCTGAAACATGCTAACCTGCCAGTTTGACAGATTCCAGTCAGGTCGGGTCGTCCCAGTGAGGCACGGGTCACTGTCAGAGAGGCCTGTCAGCTCCGGAGAACGTCCCACAGGAAACATGTCGGCCCTGCTGACAGGATCAGCTGCTGAAGAGAACACCTCACTGTTGTGTTTCCTGGTCTGGAGGTTTAGAGGAAGGGGAGCGCGAGGTTAAGGATGTAGAGAAAAATAGGATCTGGTTTATTTCAAATCCAAGTTTCTGGGCTAAAGCAGTCAGTTGTTATCTCTGACTTCAAAGAATGTGCGTGACACAAGTGTTTGTACATTTCAATCATTAGCCAGAGTCAAACAAAAGTTGATGCTGTGCCATGTTGACTCCTGCGTTGTTAGGATGTTATAGGCAGTTAAGAATTAACATTGTTTAGTCTGTAACATGGAGCATGTTTTTCTTGTAAAATCTTGGACAGAAACAATAATTTGACAAAAAGAGAACAGTGCCATACAATGTCATAACTAGTATTTATAATTTTTGACGAAGTTGAAATAAGCTAATATTTCTATAGCTGCCAACTTGTACATGCATGTTGCTAATATGCCTAATAATGTTCTTTAAATCTCAGTTCTACAAACTGGAAGGTCGGCAGTTCGATTTCTGCTCCAACCATCCCTTACTGCTGGGTCTCTGGGCAAGACACTTCCTACGTATGAATGTGTTTGGTGCTGGTCGAAGAGGTCATAAGTATGTGGTATGGCTGCCGTGTCATTTAGGGTGGCAGTGGCACAGTGGATGAGCATTTGGGGGGTTGCCGGTTCAGATCCCCACCCGAGCACATTATGTTGTTGTGTCATAAAAGAATTTGGTTGTGTGATTGTTATTTGGTGGTGGTTGGAGAGACTGCTGGCACAGAATGGCAGCCACGCTTCAGTCAGACTGCACCAGGGCAGCTGTGGCTACAGAAGTTCCCTGCTGCCACCATTCTGTGTTTTTGAAATATGCAGCTTACTTGTGTTAGGTAAGTGATGTAGTTCTGTTTCTGTTTTGGCTAACAGCCAAATCTGGCAAACTTAAGCGCTGAGACATATTGATTTTGATCATTCACTTACTATGAGCAGAAAGTCCAGTTGTAACAGGTCAATTCAAATCGGTCTGGTGACACATTTTTTAAGTCTAGCTACGGATTTCACTGCATTAAAGAAACATGCTAGTTAGTTACACAAGGGTTTGTCCCTGTTAGCTAATAGCCGGTGACCTCTCGTTTAAGTGCGAGTGAGCGGCTGGATTAGATAGTCCATTACACAGAGGATCGAGAATGAACAACTGGATGTGGGTCATACTAGGACCAAAGTGGGTCACAGTCACCCTGCTCTGCAAACCCAGCTATTTTGTTGATCAAAAATGTACTCTGGGTGCTTTATTATGTTGTTTATGCCTGTACACGGTCCACACATACCAAAATAGAATGCTGACTATTTTCCCTTATTCCTGTCCACTCCTGCTGTATCCGAAAACCAAAATAGAACCAAAATAGCAGGGAGTAAATGGCATTCCGCACACTGGAACAAATGCCCCTTGGCTGTCATTGTACCTTTGCGTTACATCCTGTCCTAAGACCATGTGCCCTGTTATCCTATTGTGATGCTTTCTCCCCAGAATGCTGGAAACAATTTCACGTCCTGTGCGGCAAATGTCATAATAACAAGAATCCACTCCTAGCCGTGCTAAAAAAAACTGAGTATGAAATAATTAGCTGTATGAAAAAAAAGACAAAAGCTAGCAGGAAATCCTTTGCAAAAAATAGTCACATTCAAATTGACCTCGCAACCTTTGCATACGGTCATGACCTTACTGAATCATTAATGGTCGGTCAACATTTTTGGTAAAACCTCTCATTGCTATTCCACAGATTAATATGACTGTACTTGTCTTTTTGACTCAATGACCTTGTTGAGCAAATCAGTACTCACCCGTCATTATGCAACTGTTAGCTTCACAGTGTTTTGTGTACTCTGTCAAAATGTTCTGTTTATTGTCCTTGTCCAGTAAATTAGTTAAAAATACATGACCACAAGAACACAGCGTCCGGTAAGTTGGGAATCCCCATTTTACATAATATGCAATCAAAGGAGTGCCACAGGGCTCCATACTAGGGCCACCTACAGTATATGTTTCTGGGGACAAACCTTTGAACTGTTCCAGCTACTGTATAAAAGCAAATATCAACTCATAACTCATTTTTTTTTTTTAGATTTGTAGTTGTGCTTGGTGGTGGTTGAAGACTTGAGGCTTTTACCACATCAGTGCCACCAGTAAGTGACTATAGAGGTGCCAATGCACATCCCACAAACTTGACACCGCTATAAGTCCATGTAGCTGAATTGCATGTATGTGCAACTTGAACAAAACAAATGCAATTTCCTGCATTCTGAAGCATTTTAAATCAAACTATATTACATTCAAGGTTACCAGAATGGACACCACAGCCTTAGACTTCTTCCCAAACCCTTCCCACTGTCTCACACATGGAGCATGGACTGTCTTGTATGAGTTCACAAACCAGGAAGTATGAGAGAGTGTTGTGACATGGCATTGTCCCCAAATAAGGATGATTCAACAAAAGGCAGATTTATTACTATTAAAATAATATTTTTATCAACATCTATTTACATTTCAGGTGCATTTGGTGCCCCCTGTCTGGTCTGTGGCCCAAAGCGGCTGCTTAGTTCATCTGTGCCAGGAGCCAGCTCCTGACTATAGTCGTAGTACAATTAACTAAAGGGACAATTCAACAAATCTCAAATGTTGCAATGAAAAATCTACCAAATGTTTTTAAATTGATATGTTGACATTGTATGCATGTTTTAAAATAATACATTTTTCTAATCCAATTGGTTCCGCTCACTGTATCAGTATTGTTTCTGCAGCAAAGTAAAGTGCTCATTGTTATAGGGTATGACTATTGTCTTTATTTTGGATGCTGATTATGACACCACTAGAATAGAACTGCCGGAAAAAATAGCAAGAACATTACAAGAAATGATTCATAATGATTATTATAATAACAGGTAGAACAGGCTGTTCCAGTGCAATGGTACGACCCTCCCCACAGCTTGGGTCACACAAACAGCCATCAGGATGAACCGAGGTCACTTCCTGTTATTGAACCTCTGGGCTTCTCCATTACTATAAACTGCCGACCACATAATGTGTAGTTTCCCCTCTCGTTAATGGCTGATTAACAAAGTGCCCAGTGGAAAGTTCAGAGAGTGCAGTCTGGGGAGCCTTCTACAATAATGGACAGTCAGCGCCTCTTGACAGGCTCTGGTTACTCAGCAGTTATTGTGGAGCTGGAGTCGGACAGCCTGCAGGCTTTCAGCTTATTAGTGCGATATACTTCATTGTATTTACAGTTAGTGATGAGATAATAAGTTATTGTGAAACCATATATGTGGATAATACAGTAAAGACTCATATATCAATAGTTTAAATGTTTCTCCTTGTATCTTGGAGGGTTTTCTTCGAGTACTCCAGTTTCCCCTATCAACCTAAAACATGCACAATAGGCTAATCCCCCGGGTAGGTACATCCTGACCAACATCCTGGCTCAAGGTCTGGAGATGGGTCCCCGCACTGATGGACGGGTTCAATGCAGAGGACAAATTTCAGGGCGAGTCATGGCACTTGGCAAGATTTCATTTGGCTTTCAGCCTCAAAAATAAAATTTATAACCCTTGGGCCTTAAGCAGCATATTTTCTCCTGCTTTCCAGTCCAATCTTCATATTTGTGACAGTAAGTTACCTATATGGTTGAAATCTTAAATAAATTATCAGGAATGATCAGGCCCAAAAGAGAAAAACCTTGTTTATTTATTTTTGGAATATTCTTTTTGTCCCCCCTTTTATGGATTAATACACTTGAAAGCAGTTGTTTCTATGGTGATTTCTTAGTTTCAGTACATAACCTTTCTCTTGCAGGATGCTTCATTTCTATTTTGGCTGTAACCTGGTATGACCCGGTCTGACACATTGCACACCGTGTACCACTTTCATCATTCACCTCACAATCCCTGGAACATCACAATTCGCCGTCGCTGCCAACATCGTCAGTCTCTTGTGCCCGAGGATCTGTGTCACCGCGACCTGTGTGAGCAAGCGGAAGCACGAGCGTTGCCACATCACCCATTTTTATGAGTCTGTCAGGAATGAGGAAGTGAGAGAGGCGGCATCTTTTACGGGAAGGCAGCGGGGACGGGAGGGGCATGTGGGCGAGAGAAGGATTATGACAAATATTTGCTAAATCACTCTGGAAGCTCTGATAAGAAAAAGGTTATTGGAGTAACTGTCATTCTTACTCATATTGTGGTTTGTTGTGTATCTTACTACAGGACAATTGGGAAGTAAAACCAGAATGCAATGATTCACAAACTCTAAAAACTGTTATGACTTTGGGTGGAGTCTGCATGTCTCCCTGTGTTATTGTGGGTTCTCTCCAGGGACTGCAGTTTTCTCCACTCTCTCTCTCTCAAAGTCATGCATGTGGTCAGTATAAATTAAATAAATGTGAGGGTGAATGGGATGTCTCTGTGTCTGCCCTGCAACTAACTGCTGAGATGATTTTCAGAAATACATATTTGTCTTTTTTTTTCTAATAAATGGCCTGTTAGTCATAACTAAAGTGAATTTTAAAACAAACCATGCAAATAAAAGCATAACATCAGCATTCAAAATGTTTTTATATACAGTTTAGGCCTATTTTTGACATTTGTATTTTGTTTAAAATTTTTTGGGCGACAGGGGGTCAATTATTTTGGGGGTCCCAGGCTCCAGTGAATAAATGAATAAGCTTGCATTTTGAATTTGATGGCAGCAACACATCTTAAAAAGGTTTTGGACAATGCAGCCAAAACCTGAATAATAATATGTTTCAGAGTGAAGGAATAAAAACAATGACAACATCAGCAACATCAGCCAACACAAACTCTGATTTGATGTTGCAGTAGAAGCCAGGGCAGGACTTACTTTAAATCATAGAACATAGTACATTGTCTTACTTAATTGTAATTGAAGCCTCTCGGAACGCCTTGAACTTGTTGTGAAAGCTGTGCTCCTGCTTGCCAACGCCAAACAAGGGATTAGTCAATAAGGGAATTATTATAGCTGTCGGCAATGTTACACCGTGTACTCGACAACAATGTCTCCCAAACATGCCGAGGTATGTGGAGCAAAAGCATGATTCAACAAATAGTACAAGGAAATGGGAAAAAATTCGAGTGGGCACGTGGAACTGTTTAGTGTTGAAAATACTGTAGCGACAGACGGGAATGTAGCGACCTTTTGTATTAAAAGGACAGGGCGCCTCCGGAGTATACAGGGGTGAGTCAGTATGCAGGAATTCCACCCCTCCCTCCGCTCCTTAGGCATCTCCTTAAGCCTTTCTGTAGGTTCTCACGGCCAGACAGTGGCAACAAGAAGGATTTGTGAGCGAGACCATCTTTTACTGTCAACACAAGCCATATTTGTCTTATCTGACCGCATAGTTAGTGCATTACTGATAATTGCAAAAGGGTGGGTTGCCTGTGATTCACTGCAGACCTAGTTGCAATATTATGTGCAGCATTAGAGGAGTATTATAAAATATGGGTTGAAATGCATAAAAAAATCTGAGCATAACTGCTGCAAATGGAGCAGTGGTACCTCTGGTGGGAAACCTGACAAGAGGTTGGTGGTTGGATTGCTACAGTTCATAGTTCCGATGTTCTGATGTAATGGCTACACATCAAGACCATGTCTAATGTAATCTAACTATAAAACTGTATTACAGTTGATTAGTTGCCTTAGCATCTTGCATAATTAGCAATTTTTGGTGGCTAATGCTAAGCTTTCTGAAAATGAACCAAAATGCACATGCACAATTTATACACACCTAAAGGTTATAGGTATTTCATGTTCTTGATTTGTCTGCAGAGAGTGAAGAACACATCACCCAACATACTTGAGTGGACTTCAGTTCGAGCACAATGATGGAGATGACAGGTGTTTTGCTGTGAATAATTTACCTGGAATGTTCATTTTATTAAAAGGGAACTAAGACAGTTTTTGTTGGCAGTATCACTGGGCGTGTCCTCGAAAAGTAAATTCCTCGAGGCTCCATCAAGTAATGCCACAGTAAATATAAATCATTGCATTTGTTGCAGTTGCTAAACAGAGGCTAAAGTCTTAATGGAACATTCAACAAACCTCATGCATTATTTCTTATTCACTCCTTTTGTTCTCCCTTATTTTAGTTAGAGCAACTAGCTAGTTGAAGAGCCAACACAGACTGACAGGCAACCATTCATTCATAGATTAAATTTAGATTAACTGATTGACCTATACTGTCAAACCTCGCTTGCTTTTCTTTTTTCTGCACCATTTCTCTGATGGTGTGTTCAGGTCGAATCAGAATTGGTAAATGAGTCGGAAAAGATGGAAAACAATCCCAGAGGAATGTTTTGGAAGCGCACTAATTCAAAATGAATAACAGATCATTTCCTATATGTGTAATGAATTGGAATAAAGTTAGCATCCATATTCACTCTGTCTTGGCATGGTCTCGACTTGGCCAAATGTGAGGTGAGATCCATCAGAAGTTTAGTTTTTCAGACTGGCGCCTTTCAAGAGCTCTGGAAGAGCGCAGATGAGGAACGTGAAAAGGGAGGAGACAGGTAAAAAACATGTGCTGTGCACAGGCCGACCTGTTTGTTACATTTACACCGAGTGTGGTATGTGTGCTGCACATATCCGGGCAAATCCTCCACTCGCTGTGCAGTCGAGCATGAAGCGTCCGGAATATTCTATCTGGACACGTACAGCACCGCAGCTGGTGTAAATGCTCGCACGGATTCCAACATTTTTTTTTTTTTCTTGTGGCAAATTAAGCGTAAGATAACCCTTAAGCCCAGACTAATTATTTATTAAGATTCTTATTTAACTACAGTTTTGTTTTGTTTGTTTATTTTACGGCTGTAGTAGATTAGATTTAGTAGATGCATTTAACATCATCCAGTCTTGGTTTGTGGTTTTATTCTGGGCACAGTCGTGGTCTAACTTTATCTGCATTAGGCTAATTGTTAACCTTGGCCTCGACCCGGTCTCACTGCCTTGGTCTTGGTTTTGTCTCGGTCTCGACTCCTATAAGTCTTGGTCTTGTCTTGGTCTTGGATAGGTCTTGGTCTTGGGCAGTGCGGTCAACAACACTAGTAATAGTATTTGTTTTTTGTTATTGGTAGAACAGTTATGAGGCTTTTTTAAATATGTCGTGTGCAATTGTTACCAGGAAGTGGGAAATTCTATTACTTTCAGGATGTGGATGTGAACGTTTCCCTATGGGCTGCAGTAACTATTCAAATGTGTCTGATTAATTAAACAAAAATCCTTATAATACAGCCCACAGAGGGTTACGAACGCATCAGTCATTGTGACCGCAGCTTCACTCACTGTGGTACTCAATCGGGCCAACGCCGGCATGCTGGAATCTAACTCAGTTTCATAGTTTTGCTAATCACTTTGCCACCATTATGTATTTATTTGCAGATTTTGTGTATTATTATGTATCTATTCAAAAAATATCTTCTAAATATATGTCAGGTAATTTATCTAATAATATTGGTTTACAAGACCATTGATAATATGGGTGGACAATGGCAACACAGCTAAGGTAGCATCTGTGTATACAATATATCTATAGTATAATTTGACAGTAATATATACTTAGAGAAAACATCCATTTTTCTATGCTGAAAAAGCCCAGACAAATCCAGAAAATTCCAGCCCGCTGTCATGACCAGCCCATGTTTAGCATTTACTAATCCAGTAACAGTAGCAATAATGACAGGAAGCGGAGGTCATTTCTCGCCATCTTGTCCATTTAGCGTGTTGACATTTGAAGCAGTCTGACATGGCCTGACACACGGCATAATGGACGGGCACGGCTTGAGCCTTATTGCCAATTTAGTCCCCGCTAATTCTCCCTTAGCTTCGCCACTCGCCTTCCCATAACCTTTGCATCTTCTGCATGTGCGGCTGCCCACCCCGGCACCCTATCAGGAGCTCCGGGAATTTAGCCCCCCGTTAAAAGTCAGGGTTGCCACCGGTCCAGACTGCCCTGGAAACGCAGCAGACATCCCGGGGAAAAACACAGATCCGGGACACCCCACCGTTCCCACCCCGGCCCTGGGAAATGCACTCATTGACAAAGAAGCCAAAACTACGGCAAATAAAGGAGGCCGTTCAAGTGGTCCTGTGAGAATCTCCGTCGAGTTTGAGAGAGGTCCAGGCTCCCTAATTTTGTCTTTTGTCTAGAATGACTGTCCCACATGGTGTTCGGGCAGGATGACATGGGACAGGAAGTTGAGCTCATCTTCAGCGACTTGAATTTGTATTTGTCAGTGTGCCTTTCTCACATGTTTTACATAGATTAAAGCTGTAGTCCGGAGGTTTCCAAAAATAAGAAATTGTTTTAAAAAAATGCTTAAAATTGACGACCCTGTTCTATGATGAAAAGTAGGTAATCTGTCATAATTATTATTTCACCTGAGTACATTCCCTGACCTCTACAGCAACATAAAATCAGAGTTTGTGGGCTAAAGTTAAACTCAACACTTATTGGTCAAAGTTGTAACCTACAAACTGTGATTTGATGTTGCTGTAGAGGCCACACGAGGGACAATAGTGAAATACAAATTATGACAGATTACCAACTTTCCATCATAGAAAAGGGTCTGATGGTAAATTTCAAGCATTTAAACTGTAATAACATTTTCTTATTTTAGGAAACCTAGCCTCGCACGCCGGACGCGAGTGCTCTGTATATTCTAAACAGAGCGACTCTTCATGGAGACTTCCTCCGATGCAAACCATACTGACCAGCCTGATTGATTGATCTGCTTTGTGCGTTGTGCTCAAAATATTCACGATGGCGCCTGTGTCCAAGAGTAGCGAGAGTTTCATGTAGTCTCAAGTATTTACAGCAAAAATGACACAGGTCAGTTATCTCTTCTTTACTGCATGCTGCATGTTGATTTAATGCTACTGTTTATCTTTATCTATTGCGTTCACTTATCCGTATACCCATTTGTTTACTTCCGTCATTCTTCTGATTGCTTTACTCCGCTCTTGTCTGCATCACCCGATAAATCAATTGATGCTACCAGACTACAGCCTTAAATATTCAAACCAAATGTATTTTTTGACAAGAATTATCTACATTTACATAATTGTTTTATTCAGAGTGGTTAGTGCTCTCGCCTCCCAGCAAGAAGATTGTGGGTTCAGTGTCAGCCCTGAGACTAACTGGCCATTGTCCAGTGTGTACCCCACCTAAGGCATAGGTACTGAGATAGGCTCCAGTCACCCGCGACCCCTCATGGGAAAAAACTGTAGAAAATGAATGAATGAATGAATCTATTATTTGGCTACACTTACCCATAGACATAATTAAATGCATATTGCTAAAGCTAATACACACAGTCAAAACAAATGAAGGCTATAGCTTTTTAGCATTCTTGCTTTATCTGCTATTGGTAAACAACACAGCTGGCTAGAGGTAAAATACACTTTTATATCTTTTAAAAAAATCTTTTATCATTTCACTTATAGAAAATTATTCATTCATTCATTTTCTACCGCTTGTTCCCGTTAGGGGTTGCGGGTGTCTGGAGCCTATCCCAGCAACTATGGGCCTTAGGCGGGGTACACCCTGGACAAGGGCCAGTTAGTCGCA
>JAVQKH010081642.1:0-11007 GCA_036025875.1 Mogurnda adspersa | reverse complement strand
TGGCTTCAAATTCAATGTACATCCAATCCAATGTTCATCATATTACTTAATACTATTTATTTTCCTTTTTTATTAAGTGTGGAATAGAAGATGTTTGCTGCAACTTGGAAACAACTATTGATTTTTTTAAAAGAAACACACTCAACAATAAAGCAGCCTCGAACGTATTCAATACTACAAAAAAACTTCTGAGTTACTCCAGTCATGTAAAGCACAGACAGAGGATACGCCCCCAGCTAAAGCTAACAGACAAGCAGCCTGCTGTACAGACCCACAGTTCTTCTTGATTTTCGGCAAACTAGGCACGTTAAGTGTATTGCTGCCCCCCACTGGTGATATAGTAGTATATTTTAGAGTACAGACCACAGTTTCTCAAAAAATTCAACACTTCCTGTGCTCTCTCTTTTGGTGAAGCTTTATGACCTAATATAGCTCTCAGAGAGAAGGGATCAGAGCCCTAACCAGAGAGAGCACTCAAAAGTTGTTAGCAAAAAATGAATAAATTATAAATCGTTAATTGGGCCAATGAAACTGCGATGACAGCGTGTTTGATTGGTGGATGGATACTAATATATATTTTTTCAAAGCTTTTAATTACTCATGTCTTAAGGGATAGTTAACACATTTTCATGTAATACAGCAAAAATTCTAAGAAAAATCTTCTATTCCACCTTTAATATGAACACTGGCATTGTTACAGAGAAAAATGACAGTGAAGAGCAGAACATAAATAAATGCAATGTAGAAGATTCAACAACTTGTCAGAATAAATGGTTGTCAGTCGATGTATGGCTTGCGGCTGCCCTGTGACTAATTGGCTACTGTCCTTGGTGTTCTCCACCTAAGGCCCATAGTTGCACAGATAGGCACCACTCACCTCAAACAGTTAGGAAAGCGCTTTGATTATTATTATTTTTATTATCATCATTATTATTATCATTATTGTTGTTGTTGTTGTTGTCGTTATTATTATTTTATTTTATATTATTTTATTTTATTTTATTAGTATGCATAAACCAGGTTAAACAAGGACTAAACCAGGACTAAACTAAGTTAGTGTTTTCAAGACTCCCATTAGTAAGTCATAGTAAACCAGGGCTAAACTACATACTGCACATTTAACCCAGGTATAAACCACTACTAAACCAGAGACAGGTATATACACAGGTCTAAACTAGGACTAAAAAACCAGGACTGAACCAAAGCCAGAAAATGATAATAACTGAGTCTAAAGCGGGACTAAAGTAGTGCTAAATCCGGTCTAAACCAGGTTAACACCAGAACTAAAGCAGGACTAAACCTTATCAAATACAACCTTATCTGTCTGAACACATTTATATTAGTCAGTATTGGTCTCTTTTAAATGTTATTATTATTACAGATGATTATTGAATGCTATAGAAAACTTCCTGAACCAGTGAGAACACATTATTTTATTGTCTTGCCTCTGGATGAGAACGGGCTCCTTTTCAATCAGACGACGGACTGTTTAATAAATATTTGATGCACTTTTTTATTCATCAACTTGAATTTTGTAAATATTCAGTTCACTTTTTATAACCATTGTCGTATGACTGTTTCTCTTTGGCATTGGTTTCACCATCAGCTCTGGTCAAAATAGCCGTTTTTAGAGTGAGAATTAGGGCGACCAGATTATAAGTGGGATGAAATGAATATGGGACTAGAGACGGGACGATATACAATTATATCGTTTATTGCAGTAAAAACACTTAAGATTAACTGATCGTGACAATCAGCCTCAAATGCTGTTTCCAAACCCCTCCCACTGTCTCATACATAAAGCACACACTTCCTTGTACACGTTCACAAACCAGGAAGTATGAAAATAATAATTTGGCTTTTAATACTTTGAACTAGAAAATTAAAATAGTTGTGAATAAGGTAGTAATGGGTGTATCGACCAATCAGAGTGCTCCTGGCCTGTGGAAGCGTGTGATTGGTTAAACAGTTGCAAAAATCCTTATAATACAGCCCACAGAGGGTCTCAGGGTCTCATTTTTTCTCAGATGACTTTTGTAAATATTTACTGAGTCATTAATTTTGCTCAAACACAAAGAAAAAGCTTTAAACATATCTATTTTATGTCTAAACTAGATCAAAACAAATCTAAACCAGAATTTACCAAGACTTGATCAGGTCTAAACTTAAATTCAAGTCCTCCTACCAGACCCTGAACTGCAAAAAACCCAGAGTACCACCAGTGGACCCCATACCACAGTTTGAGAACCCCTGCTGTAAATGACAGTCCCATGTTTGAGTGGATCTGGTGAATGCTGATGTTTTATTATAAATGTTGGATTGACGAGGTTTTGTATGTCTGCATGTTATTTAAGAAGAGAGACGACCAAAGACCAAACAACCGTGATTCACAGAGCTTCATAAATTTGTGGTAATAAAATATTCAAATATGCAGTTTTTGAGTTTATTTTTGTATTTATGTATTGATTTATTTATTTAGAGGGGCGGTTTCACAAGTAAATCAGGAACAAAACAGGTCTCTCAAAACTAGGTACGATCCCGTGAAAGAGCCCATGTACCACCAGTGGTACTCATATCATAGTTTGAGAACAGCAGAAATAAAGGCTAGTTTTTTACTCTGAAATTCGTGGCTGGATGTAGAAAAAAACAAAAAGGCAACCATTGAGAGAAAAGTAACCAGTGGTTCTCAAACATCAGACCAGGCTCTTTCAGTGTCGCATAGTAACTTTTTATCAAATTTTTTCCCCCTATTTCAAGTGCAATTTTCTTATTCCACTGGTAAATAGTTTGCCTGAAATAAGAAAATAAAAAGAAATATCTTGAAACAAGTAAAATAATCTAGGCCGAAGTAAATAAATCCAAAGTAGTCAATATGACTCAAATCAAGATTACTATTCTGAATTAAAGTAACTTTAACTAATCTAGATATATATCCTTTGTTGCACTGTATGTACCTATAATTTATTTAAAGCAAAATGTATTTATTTAGACTTAGAGACGACCTCTGAGGCCACCCTGCAGTAACTCCATGGACCACCAGGGGACCCTGGACCCCAGTTTGGGATTCACATGTAAGTAAATTTTCAGTTTTGTTCTTTCCCATTGTGAATATTGTGTTGTATAATATGCTTTTAAATGGCCTTAAATAGCTGTGAATACACAATTGCTTCTTAATGATGCCTCGTTCTAACTCCATTAACAAGAAACATTTGAACCTTCTACCTTTGAACATTCTGCAAATCGACATAAGCATGGCCTCTGCAACCTGAACTTAATGGCAAATCATTCAAAAATCTATCGTGGATTTTTCTTTTTTTCTAAGTGAAGGACAGAAAAGTGCGAATAGACCGGCGCTGTGTGAGGCAGCGTTAGGACTGATCCGTTCACACCAGAGCACTCTTCTGAAGCTGGACTGACTCAGGCTCAGTGAGAAGAGCAACATCTTTTTACGTTTTGACAGTGGTCCACCATGTTTGCCTGGGTGAGTAGGGTGAACACCTAAAAAGGAATAGGAAGCCTCAATTGTTTGGTGGATAAAATGCCCCAAAATGTCTATGAACAATTAGAAGCGAGGGAGGTCTAACATTTTCTTACCACATCTATGTTTATTTTTTATAGCTTACAATTTCATTGAAAGAATTATTCCATCTGTTTTAAGTGACCACATGTATGTTTGCAAACACATAGTCTACCACTTGTAAAAAGCCTAATGTTATTGGAAGGTCATTGGCAGAGGTAGCCAATAATTCAGTATTACATTAGAAATAATGTTACTCATAAAAGTAAGTATGCATCCAGATAATTAGTCAAAGAGTAAAAAAGGTACTGGGTGAAAAAACTACTCAGGTACTGAGTAACTCATTGAATGTGATGTCAGTTGTATTTTGTAATTTTGTTGTAATCAGACAGATTCAGTTTTAAAACATTAAGGAACAAATTGCCGTATTTTCCAAAAAATACACCTAAATATAAAAATAAATACACAAGAATATTATTATTCAAGTAAAAGTAAACAGTATGGTACAGTAAGATTACACTATTCATAAAGTGTTGGTATAGTCTAGTTACATCACAAGTAGGTAAATATGGAGCCACACTTTCATCCAACATGTGTGTCTGTGTATTAATGTCTATGGTCTCACGTGCCCTCTCTTCTTTAGGAAGCAACTCACCACTGTATTTCTGACAGTGGTAAAGAAAGCATTAAAACTAATCTTTTGTTTCTTTACTGCCCCCTTGTGGCTGGTGTTGGTTTCTTCGATGCCTAAATACACTACTGTCAGTCTGTACATGAAAGCCCCTCTTTCTTTCTTGAATTTTTATGTCAAGGCCGTGTGAGATTAAAATGTGAAGGCTATGTCTTTGGACTATTTGGACTATTAATGGAACAAAAAAGCAATTCATTTGTGATTGTATATTTCTCAGAGTTTGTTGGTTGCCACAGTCATATACATGTCTATAAAGTTATATTAGTTTGACAAAGTTCTCCAAAGTGAGTCAGTCTTTAAAGCACAAGAGATGCTTTTGTTTACAGTGAAATCAAACATTTATCTTTTCTTGTTTCATTTTCTGTGTTTTTTCATTCTTTAATGTACATTGTCCAAACTTTTTTTGTATAAGTACAAAACATGCATCTTCTCATTTCTCCTCTTCATTTGAGGCCTGGGGCTTTAAATGTGTGGCCAGATAAATTTTATTCACGATTATGTCATATATGGTAAATGGAGAAAATACCTCCATGTTGTTTACAATTGGGCCAAAAAAAGTAATAATGTTTGCTTGTCACATATACCAAGCCGCAATAACCAAACCATAAGTAATCTAGGATTAAAAAATAAATATATATATATGTGTGTGTGTGTTTTTAGACCAAAAATGGAGATGCATCATCATAAACACAAAAAGATCATTTATAAAAAAAATGTATAGCTTGATTTTTTAATGCGCGCCGTGTAAATGTGATTATTTTAAAGGTTCATCTAAGGTTTAAATCTCAAGATTGTTTCAAAACAACATATTTGAATTTTATTTGATTATCACTTTTCTGTATCAGACAGTGAATGATGGTTCAGCTGTTCAACTATTTATCATGGGTGTTTTATGTTTAACTGCAAAAAGGTAGTTATTGAAAAGGATGGAAAAATGCTCATTGCAATCCAGTTATGAGAGTAATTGGTTGATTTTTCAGAAAATTACAAAAGAGTGTCTGTATTGTTATATTAATGTAGGATATTGTGTGAAATCTTGCTCATTCGTAAGGTTCCAGTCTATGAATACTGTAGTGTTGGTTTTTTATTGTGCTTGGTGTGGATGGCGCTGCCGCATATATGATCAGCCCAGTGACAATATGTTTTACCTTTTCATAAACATGTGTTTATGTCTCTGACAGACAATGAGCCACAGGGACAGAGTGAGCCTTTGAGTCTGAGCCATTTTAGTATAGGCTATTGAGTATCCCTACAACCTTAAAAAAATTACTGTATACAATCACAGGGGAATTGAATTACATGGTAATTAACTATGCACAAATATACATTGACACGTGTGACATAATACAATTATGAAATGAGAGCAGCGCAAAGAGCAGTTTATTTACATAATACTGTACATGTACACAAGTAAAAGTGTCATTCAGTCTTCAATCTCCTTTAGAGCTAGATTACAGATTAATTTTTTTTACATTAGAATGGATCCTACACAGACCCATACCATTCAGTCCATCTCTGAGACTCAGTGCGTCCTCTCCGAGCAAGTCCCATTACGCACAGCCCAAATGAACAAACAAGTAAACCACGTCTCACACAATCCTGAACACATAAAGCGTTTTAGCTTCGTTTGAAATATAATCCAGAGATCAGTCTTCATATGGGACCGTTACGCACGCGTCACTGTCCAGTGGATGTGATGAAGGGTGAGTGCGGCGCGCTCTTGGAGCTGGACAGTCCTTTGCGGTCGATGATGGACAGAGTATACTCCGCGTTGTCCAGCAGCTCCAGGGGCACCACGCCGTTCGTGTCCCCGTGCGTAATGGAGCGCGTGGGGTAGCCCTTGTTGGTGCTGGGTATGGAGACCCTCCAGAACGCTCCGCTCAGCATCTTGCGGATCTCGGGTCTCATGAGGCAGTAAAGTATCGGATTCAGGCAGCTGTTGGTGTGCACGAGGCACACTGTGACAGGAAACACGTACGTGTGCACGAGGTAGTATGCTTTGTCCCAGTTGACAGCGTTGAGCTTGACCAGTACGCCCCACAGCGTGATGGCCTGATTGGGCATCCAGCAGCAGAAGAAGGACAGCACCACAATAGCCACGGAGCGGGTGACGCGCGAGCGGCGCTGCAGGTTGGTGGTACCCATGCTGCGGCGACGCACGAAGCGCAGCAGCAGCACGTAGTTCGCTGTGACGATCAGCATGGGCACCACGAAGGCCACGAAGATCTTTTGGATGTGGTAGAGCGCAAGCCAGTCGTAGCCCTCTGGAAAGCGCAGCAGGCACAGTTTCTCACCGGCCACCACCGTCACCGTGGAGAAGATCGCCGTTGGCGCGGTTGCCACAGTGGCTGCCACCCAGAGAACCGCGCACACCCAGCGCACACAGCAGGAGCGCCGGCATGTCTTCTTCTTCAGCGCGGACGACACGGACAAGTAGCGCGTAACGCTCATAGCCGTGAGGAAGAAGACGCTGGCGTACATGTTCATGACAGTCACTGACAGAATGATCTTGCACATGGCGTTCCCGAAGGGCCAGCTGAAGTCCAGCGCCGTGTCCACAGCCCAGAAGGGCAGTGTCAGCACGAACTGAAAGTCAGTCACCGCCAGGTTCAGGACAAACGTGTTGATGTGACATTTCTTCCTGCCCTGGCGCAGCCTCATGACGAAGATGACCAGCAGGTTTCCCACAAGTCCCATGGCGCACACCACGCTGTATACCACGGAGATAAGGATGCGCAGGATAGGGCTTCCATCTGCGCTCACGTCAATGTCCTCAAAACTGAAGTGCTCCTCCGTGGAGCTGTTCCTCACAGCCCCACTCTGGTTCAGTGGTTCGTCCATGTCTACGCACTGCTGTCCGTGCGTTCAGCAGACAGGACGCACACGAGCCACGAGAACACACTGTTCTGTATATGCATGAGAAGAGGTGCACCTCGCGCGTGAGTGATAGCTGACTTGCGCCTGCTTTTATACAGGTGTGTCACCGCGGTGCTGCGCGCGGATTGGTCTGCAACTGCGAGACACACGAGGGGAGATGGCATGAGCGTGGAGCAGCGCGTGCCACGAGCCACACATACAGCATACTGTAGTGTCTATGGAGCAAAACGCCGCGCGCTGTGCGTAAAAGTGCTTCAGGGAGTATCAAACAAAGACCAGCGAGCGCACTCTTGTGTTTACAGCTGTCAGACATAATACATCAACATGATGGTTGATTTAGTGCACATACTATCGCAGGGGTCTTAGTCTGTCAGAACATAGTAGGATATATAATCTATTCATACTTCCAATATCCCTGGAGCGTAACCTGGTGTGCCAGTACGCCTTTTATCCACCAGAGGGAGCAATAGGCCTTGTCACGCGGTCAGTGATGAACACAAGAGTCCGTGTGCTCAGACAGGCCGTAAGTGAGTACTTTTTATAATAGCATGTGAGAAGTCTCTGTGTGTAGGAAAGCAGCACGTGGTACATTGTAGTTTTAAAGTTGACTTAAGTTTATAATTTTTATTCAGGCTAGTGCCCCATAAAAATGCACTCTGATCACAACTCTCTTCTCTAATTACCCCTGAACGCAGCTGCACCAGAACCGGACCTCGTGAACCGGAGCGAACCTGAAAGACCCCTGTCTGAGGAGCGGTGCCAAGTAGGTCTTGCCTCTCTTTCCGGGGCGCGTCTTGGGGCAGTTTCCCTTTAAGTGTTCGGCCTACACTGAAAGATGGCCCCTTGTCTTAAGTCCTCCCATCTGAGGGGGCTGGCCGCCCGTCCGAGCTCTGGCTGCAGAGGAAAACTTTTTATCTGTCACTGAGTCGAGAGGACGCTGATGGGGGGCAGACGGGACTGCTGCTCGGAAGGAAAGTCCAAACTCAAGACAATGCAACAGAGACGTCCCGCTGCAGAGGAGGCGTAGAGCGAGTTATCGCGCCAAACTTTACACAGTAACGCGCGGCTGCAACAGAAGGCGACCAAGTTTACATGCATGGAGTTCAGATAAGTGACAGTCGACGCTTTGTTTAGATGCTTTACAATTATCTTCTGTCGTCTTCTTGACAAAATGGCCCGCTTGCAGCCGGGGCAAGTTCACGCGCATTACGGACAAAGACTTTTCATTCACTATTTCTCCCTCCTCCTCCTCGCGCTGCTGTTTGGGGGAATATGCACGGCTCTGGGACCAGCGCACGAGCCAGGTTAGTAGTGGTTTTTACGACAGGCAGGCAGACACGCAAAGCCCTGCAGACCTGCTGTGGTAGGCTATATGTTTACATAGAGCGCGCCTCAACATAGCAATTAAAGGGCCTCGCTGGCTTCAGCAGCATCCTTCCTGTGTCCCAACTCCTACTGCTGCGGCTTTGACACTGACATTTGACCCACACGTTCTTTTTATTATAAAGTCAACGCCAGACAGCAATGCCCTGTCGGTTATTGACGTTTTAATATGAGGAGTATGTACTTTCTCAGGGTCACTGGATCTCTTTACCAAAGGCAGGACTCTTGTTGTTGTTCCCAGCGGTTCTTCTTTCAGCTGTGGTTAGATATAACGTAAATAAAACGTGTCCACAGAGACTCTATTAACAAACAATGCACGGGTTTACTGCAGGCCAAGGAAGTAGTGGAGAAGAAAGATGTACGTACAGGCTGGGAGTGAGGATAAGGTCTCAATCAGGTCCAAACCAAGACTTAATTGGCACAACTAATTATTTAGTTCTCAAGGCTAGTGCTAAACCCTGGCAAACAGCACCAGTAAAGCTAATTAAAATAAGCAATATTGTAATCTTTGTCAGTGGAGTCTGCATGTCCTCTCTGTGCTACTGTAGCTTCTCCCCAACATCTTCCCACTGACTGAACACATGCTTGTGTTAGGAGAACTGATGAATGTAAAACTGTTCTTATAATGAATGGTTGTCTGTCAGCCCTGCGACAAACTTGCCACTGTCCAGGGCAGGGGTGGGCAATATTTTTTTTCTGAGGACCACGTCGGGACCAGGGACTGTTGTGGCCGATAACCTGTCAAGATGAGCTAGCCAATTAAAACAACACACAGTCAGAACAAGGGTTAACCTACTTTTTTGTGGTAGGGCAAATCTAGATATCATTTTGACATGGCAAACCAATGCATTTTCTGTTTGTTGCTATCAATAACATGTGATGCGCAAATGTGAATTGTGCCTTTTAAATGTTGTTAGAATTAGGTATTATACAGTACAATTCCTGTGATATGGGATCATTATTGTTTTACCAAGCCCGGTGCGGCAGTGGCGCAGAGGGTAATCCGGTTCGAATCCCGCCCAAGCGTATACTGTCAAGTCCCTGAGCAAGACACTTCACCCACATTGCCCATGAAAGAATGCACATCTCTGTCAGTGTGCCGCAGGGCAGTTGTGGCTACTATTTACCACCACCAGTGTGAGATTGTGGCATGAATGAGTAATAGACTCAAAATGTCAGTAATATCAATCTAATCCATTATATTATTAGTAGTAGTAGTTGCTGGGATAGGTTTTAAAGTGGATCAAGATGAATCAATGTATTACAGACAATAGGCTAATCATTCTGATAAGGTTGTGGGTTCAATTTTAGGGCAGCTCGCCAGTGGATCACGAATGAACCAAAACACTGTCACTCTTGTAAATGGACAGTGTAACGAAGGGTGTAGGTGATAGATTTAACAGGAGGGGGTCGTCCACTAATCGTTGTCTTCTTGGACACACTTGACTACTTTCTTGACCTAGCTTGCTTTTGAATAAAAGTCTTTGGGATTGTGTGTTTGGTTGTGATTGGATAGTCACCAGTGTAGGACTATGGAGTGAATGACAAATTGGATAAACTGTAAATATTTTCTTCTCAAAATATTTCTCTTTCCATTTTATTGGCCTATTGGAGTTTTAAAGCATATAAGTTTTAAACAATAAATAAATCAGGACTAAGTCAGGTCTAAACCACAATTTTACTATGACTTTATTCGGTCTAAACCCTGACTAAACCTAGTCTAAACAAGGTAAAAAACAGGATTTAACCAGGACTGAAGTAGGTCTGTACCAGGTCTACACAAGCCCTTAACCAGAAAATGCTTAATAAGGTCTAACCCAGGTCGAAATCAAAATACTTTCGGTCACACTTTATTTTACATAGGTCTTAATTACATTGTATCTGCCTCATTCATTACAATGTAATACACTGTGTAACAAACTGTAATAACATGTAACTACATTGTACATACATAAGGGTTAGGGTTAGGTATAGTAAAGTGTAAAGTGTTACCATACTTTCTGATACATTATTGGACCGAAGTGTGAGTCACAGCTGGGCTTTTGCAGACCTTTTTTTTTCATTCATCCTAAAAGATGCAAAGTGTTTCTGTTCCAAAAGTAATAATCCCATTTACTTTCGTTGATTTGATGAAGGAGATTTACAAGCACAGTGGTGCGGACTGAATACAGAGAAGCTGATCTCTCCACAAAGAAAGTTTGATATGACAAGGATTATACTGGTTCAAGGTCACAAAATGAGACTTGATTTAGTGCAGGATTAGTCTTGCATTAAAAATAATAAACAACAAACATATCTGAAAATAAGCCCCTCCCCCTTCATAGAAACAAGTTAAGTTTGCTTAAGTTGATAAGTTTAGACAGTTTTTTAAATAGATAAATAACAACAAATCACGTTTAGTAATATATATATATATATATTACTATATATATTATATATATATATATATATATATATATATATATATATATATATATATATATAGCTGAGAGTGTCTCTGGGGGTGCTCGCCCCCGCGCGAGTGTGGGGCACAGGGGGG
>JAVQKH010080666.1:0-12544 GCA_036025875.1 Mogurnda adspersa | reverse complement strand
AAACAAGAGTATGTTTTTCATTCAGGTAATATTTGAGCTTCAAGATTATTTGTACATGACAATTAGCATCAACAGCTACATGAATAGCTACAGGTTGTGCTGATATTCTGAACATTTTCTAATTATGAAAATCACTTCTCCATGACCTCTTTATGCTGACTTCACAGGTCTATCAGATTTCATATGAATAATGTCGGACTATTGGTCCACTGTACAATCAATACTGACCGTCCACACTTTTATCAAGAATTCTCAAGAGATAGCATCTTAAACGTCATAAGCCGATGCCCTCTGCTCCCAGCATCTTTATTATTGGCCATGAATAATGTATAGACTTCCTCCCGGCACAAGGCAGCGGCGAGGGCCACGGAGTGCAGAGAACGCCAATAATATTAAAACAGTCAGTTCTTATCATCTGTACATCGTATATGATTTACTATATAATTCCATATTTATTCAGAATGGGTTTTGCTGATTGATTATTTGTGTTGTTGTAAAGCACGTTGGTTGACTTTGGCTGATGTAAGTTGCTATATAAACTAGACCCACGCTGTCATACACGACAGCAAAGTGTATAACGGCAAAACCCTCACACGTCTGCATCAAAAGCTATAACACTGACGACTGTCTTGATCAAAGCTTGTGTGCAAGGAATTATGAGGCCCCGCCCCAAACCATGAGAAATATGGGAAGGGTTTATTTGACCAGTTTGATTTGTCTGGATGTTTCAGTCCCATCAGTCAGTCCCTAGGTGGTGCTATTGAGGTAACTGGAAATATATTAATCAGATGTCTTGGACTGATGCATTAATTCTGATTTGAGCTTAATCGGGCGAAGTATGTGCAAGTTAGAGGCTGTCAAATATACCTGACTTCCCAATTTCAATCCAATATGGCCGACTTTCTGTTGGGCGTAGGGCGGGGCCTTAATAATATTTTATTTTCAGCACGATGTGGAGAATCACTGTACCAAGTTTCATTGCTCTCCGCCAAAGTAAGTGTATCCAGAGTCCCATAGGGGTCCAAAACATGGGGGCGCTATTAAGGCATTCATAATTCGACCGTGCTAATTTGCATATGTTTATTAAATAGACCCTAGTCCGTATCACTGTGCCAAAATTAATGAGATTTGGTTAATGTTCACTAGGATTAATGGCTCCAATAAAATGCTCAAAATCATTAATTAGTTAATTAATCAATTATTATTCATCGCAGAAGTATCAAAGTCAGTCTACTTCAGCGTCTTCATCAAATGTAGCTGTTCAGAGAGTTTAAAGATGGGGCAAAAACTTTTGAGTTATTGCATTTACAAATTTAATCCTTAATTAATTACTTGCTTAATTAATATTCATTGCAGATGTCCCAAAACCAATCCAGTTCGGCGTCTTTACTGTATCTAAGTATCTGCAAAGTTTGAAAGTGACAATTCGTTTTTGAGTTATCGCGTTTACACGGCCGATCTGCGGACGCGGACGAACGTGATTCCATAAGATCGCCGAACGCAATTCTCGCGTTTCGCCGATATAATAAACCAGGTCTAAACCAGGACTAACCCAGGGCTAAAACAAGACTAACCTAGGGCTTAACCCGGATTAATCCAGGTCTAAACCCACACAGACCTGACTTGAACATGAAGAGAATCTCGGTCTCCATTTTCGTCTATATCAAACCAAAACCGCGGCTTGTTGCTATGTTTGTGGATTTTTCTGTCTCTATTGTATCTTTGCGGACGCCATTTTGGTGAAGTTTCTCTCATGAACATTCACTTCCGGTCGTCACAACGAAAATAAAATACAATTCGGACGTATTTAAACACGATTATAATTAAGTGATTTACAGCAATCAAAACAACAGATAGGTGATAATTAATCAGTTCTGTTCAACGCGGCCACAGGTAACACAATTAAATAAATAATTGTATTATGAAAACTCAATGAAATACATTATAAGCTTTGCCTGTTTACAAGTTTCAGATTTTTATATTTTTTTTATATTCAGTTTTATATTGAAAATAATCGCGCTATGATCGTGGGTTACCACATAGCTTAATAACCTCCATCGGTCGTTTAAACTTAAATTTGGATTTTTCGAAAAGTGTATGGGAAAAATTTATGGGAAGTTTACTTACGGAACCAGGAGGGGGCCGGCACTGTTGTGCCGTGCTCCAGCAGTTGCAAGACTGTCAGCTGGACTCTCTGACAGTGCGCTGTTCTATTGACTGATTAAAAGATCTCGTAATTACGGGATCTTTTCTCGTAAATAAGTCGTAATTACGAGAAAAGATGTCGTAATTACGAGAAAAGTCAGAAAGTCCAGCTGACAGTCTTGCACGGCGCAACAGTGCCAGCCCCCCCTCTGGTTCCGGAAGTAAAGTTGATGGTGAATGGTCTTACGCACTCTTCCGTACAAAAGTATGTACACATGTAAATATGAATTAGCAAAAGACAAAAACAACTGTTTAAGTGCATGCTCAAAACGGAGTGGGAAGAAGTAGAAACTCTTGAATTCCCACTCCTTTTCTAAAAAAAAAATCAATATTATAATGAATAAAAAATAAATAATATTCCATTCTATTTCCTATAATGATGCATGAACCATATTTAGAATAGACAAATATTTCATATTATCATATAGCCTATTCCCTGTGAATAACCTCCTCATGCCCATAGTCATGTCAGCCCTGAGACTAACCCCACCTCAGGCCCACAGTAGTGTAAGCCCTGAGACTAATCCCACCTCAGGCCCACAGTAGTGTGAGCCCTGAGACTAATCCCACCTCAGGCCCACAGTATTGTCAGCCCTGAGTCTAGCCCTGACTCAAGCCCATAGTAGTGCCAGCCCTGAGACTAACCCACCTCAGGCTCATAGTAGCTGGCTGCCCCATGCCTGTGTCTGTTCCTTTCCCTGGATTGGCTCCTGTTTTAGCCTCAGGTAAACGGATCAGAGCAGATTATACCAGGATTACCCAGAATGCACTGAGAGCAGCACGGGGCCGGGAACGTGTGCCTCACCTGGACCTTACCTGGACCATGTCTGAACCAGGTCTAAACCAGGATTTAACCAGGCCCAGAACACGGTGGAGACAGATTTTACTGGGTCCGTTTGAGATGATGAATTTGGACTAAATTTTCTCTCTGTGGATGGACTGCATTGGATGGAATACATTTTTAAAGCATTTTTGAGTAAAGCCCTGAACTGCATTTTGTATTTTTACAGGTTTTGGAGAGTATTGTTTTCCCAGGATCATAGTGGATGCCTAGATCTCAGTTCAGACTTTTTATTTTAATTTTTTTTTAGTCCCATGAGCTGGTGCTGATGCCTGGAGTCACGTCATTGCACGGTAAATTATGTAAATATGTAAAACTGCAAAAATAACTTACTTTAGTAGCTCAAGAGGTAGAGTGGTCATCTTATAACCTGAGGGTTGGTGGTTGAAGTCCCACTAGAAACTGTGCATAGTATTGTTGTGTCTTTGGGCAAGACACTCAACTCACATTACCTATGAAAGTGGTTGTGTGATTAGTGTTAGAGGCCATTTGCGCAAAATGGCTGCCACAGAAGGGTAGGCATATTTTTCTTTTGTGTAGGAATTTTGGAAAATGTTTATGCCACAATGATATTACAGCATTTTATGAACGTAAAATGTTTATATATAACCAGGTGATAATAATCTATAGGTTACATTATATTCTAGAAGGATCTGGAATTTTTTATCCAGAAGTCAATGATCACTTTTTTTTGAGGTTATTGAATTTGTGAACTCGCTCAAACTCTAAACTAAAACCCTTCGTTTGTGCCGACTCCTAAGAACAAGTGTAACCTCTGCCCTCAGGAGCCATGCAGAGCCAGTGGTGGGACCCCGGGGTCTGGTCCAGGCCTGGTCCAGACCCAGGTCCGGTCTCAAGTCCGGTCTCATGGCAGACTTCAAGAGACGGACTGAGGCTGATTGGACAAATTATTCTCAACAAGGCATTAAAGGACGGCACTGTGCCCCGAGACTCTGGAGCTCTGCTGGGGCTAAAGGTAACTACTACCCCCTACAGAAAGGTTAGAGGAAGACCAGGCAGGATGCCTAGAGGAAGACCAGGCAGGAGGCCTAGAGGAAGACCAGGCAGGAGGTCTGGAGTAGGACCCGGCTGGAGGCCTAGAGGAAGACCAGAGATGAGAGTTATGGATCTAGTGTAAAAGAATTTGAAGTTAGTTGGTGTGACTAGGAGATGGTTTGATGGAGGCAGGTGAGATACCTGTGAAGGTGTGCTCTGAAGTAAACAAGGTTGTGTTGCAGGTTGTTGGGGGAAAGATGACAGAGAGCGGCCATCTGTGTGCGTTCATCACTAAAGTAAAGAAGGGCAGCCTCGCTGACACCGTGGGACACCTCAGACCAGGTAACACTCACCTGTACCACTCACCTGTTACACATTCAAATAACAGTATATCTGTGACCTACCGTCAAGACTGTTCTTGCAGGTGATCATTCAATTTTAGTTTTTCATTAGTATATTCCTATTTCACAGCAGGATTGTCTCAGAGGGCTTTACAGAATAATAATCAAACAATAAACAAACAAAAGGACTGTCCCAGGACGTCTCTTGTCCTTGTCCTGTCTCCATCTCTGTAAGAAAAAACAAACTCTGTGGTAAAAAGAGAAATCTCAGGAAGATCCACAAGATAGTGGATCCACTCGCAGGACAGTCAGGCTATGGATATGTCCAGGACTGATGGATGTAGTCCATTTGCTAAAAGAGTTAATGTGTGTGGGATCATCTAGACGAAATTGAAGGAGATGAGGTTAGGATGGGGTCCAACATGGGTCGGGACAGGAGCTTAGGTTCTTGTAGGTGATTGGGTCTTTTGTTCTTGCAGGTGATCAGGTCTTGCAGTGGAATGGTCAAGTTCTTCAGGGAGCCACATTTAACGAAGTCTACGAGATCATCCAGGAGTCCCAGAACCTGCCTCAGGTCCAGCTATTGGTTTGCAGGGATCTGAACCAGGATCTGAACCAGGACTTAACCCGGGATCTGAACCAGGATAGAAGCAGGTCCACGGAGCTGCAGCTGAACTCCAGTCAGTACCACAAACTGGTTTATACTAGATTTAAGCCCTGGTTTAGTCCTGGTTTAGACTCGTCTCTTCTGTTGCAGGCTCCAGTTCTTTTGAGAGCGTTCAGAGGACCTCAGTGTCATGTCCCGTCAGCCCTACGGTGAGGTCTATTTTTATGAACCTAGTCACTGTGTAAAGTCAATAATAATGTTTCTCTCAATGGAGAACATAGACCATTATTTTAATCATCATAATTCTCGATTTATCTGTGTGTTTTTACAGAGTTCACGGCGAGCGCTGGTCCCAAGAATTCAGGTAAGTTTTATTTGTATAGCCCTATATCACAACAGAATTGCCTCGGGGGGCTTTTCAGAATGAAAAAGCAAACAATAAACAACAATGAAGGACTTACGCAGACACAGTGAAAAAGAGGAACCTCAGGGAGAACCATGTGATAAAGGGATCCACTCCCTGGACAGACCGACTATAGATGTGTCCAGGACTCATGGTTATACTCCATGTACTGATAGAGCTCATGTGAAAGTATGTAGCTGGAAAGGGAGGCGTCACCCAGACGATTGGGGGAAGATGAGGTTAGGGAAGGGTCCACTATGGGTCGGAATGGGAGCACAGATGGGCAAGTCAGCCATCTGCAGTAATATCCCCTCCCCAAAAAAGGAGTGGGACAGAGGGACAACTTGTAAAAAGCAATGAACTAATGATAAATGTAACATAATGTATATTATTTGTAGTTATAGAAATAAAGGGACAGACAGATGCTCAGTGCACCATACTTCCCCTGCATCTAGCTTTTAGTGCAGTGTAGCTCATCTGTACCTGAGAATGAACTCTGAAGTCCTCCTTGTTCTGTGCTGTCCTGAATATGAGCTTTCTCAAAAAGGAAGGTCAGGTCTTCGTTTAATCATGGTTCAAACCTGGTTCAGATTTC
Source organism: Mogurnda adspersa (assembly GCA_036025875.1). Classification (NCBI taxonomy): domain Eukaryota; kingdom Metazoa; phylum Chordata; class Actinopteri; order Gobiiformes; family Eleotridae; genus Mogurnda; species Mogurnda adspersa. The sequence goes on along the minus strand of JAVQKH010080666.1, from coordinate 6,556 downwards.
GTTCTGTGTCCTCAGGTCAGGCTGTGGTTGGATGGCGTAGGTCATCAGCTGATCGTTACAGTTCTTGGAGCCAAAGAACTTCCTTCTCGAGACGACGCTCGACCCAGAAACCCCTACGTCAACCTGTACCTGCTCCCGGACCGAAGGTACTTCTCTACACCTGTCTCCTCCTGCTCTACACCTGCAGTCTTGAGCCAATAACTCCTCCTCTACACCTGTCTGTTCCTCCTCTGCTCTTGTCTGTTCCTACTCAACACCTGTCTGTTCCTTGTCTACACCTGTCTGTTCCTCCTCTGCTCCTGTCTGGAGGTATCTGAACCGTTTCTTCCTGTCAGTGATCAGAGTCGGCGCAGGACCAAGACCGTAAGGAAATCCATAGATCCTCGCTGGAACCAGACCTTCATCTTTGGCCCGGTCCAGATCCGAGACTCTGACCAGATTCTGGAGCTCACTGTGTGGGATCAGAACCGAGTCCAGGACCAGAATCAGTTCCAGACCCGGGGCCAGGACAAGGACAGTCAGCTGCTGGGACAGGTGAGGCTGGGACAGGTGAGGCTCAAGTGAGGCTCAAGGGACATTTACATAACAATGTTGGTCTAAAAAAAAATGACAAGAAACGTCCTGATTTGTGTGTATATGGACACATTGAGGAGTGACGATAAAGACCTGTAGGTGTGAAACTCTGTTTTTCCTGCAGATGGCGTTGTGGCACAGGTCCTGTTGTTTTCTGAAGCAGATCAGCATTTACACGGATTTATATTCTTACATTACAGATACTGTCTAAAACACCATTGTTTGCGATCTCCGAGACTCAGTGCCTTCAGCCAATATCTGTTAAGAACTGGGCTGTGATGTAATTGTTTTCAGTGAATGCAGGGTTTTCACTTGCACACAAGAGCGCCCCCTGCTGCAAGACCAAAACACTTTAGACTTTAGTCTTCTGGTCTAACTGTGTCTGATGCAGGTCCTGATCCGTCTGGAGGGAGCGCTGTTGGACGACCAACCTCACTGGTACAAACTACAGCTGCCTCAGAGTTCCCCCTGTGTGCAGCGGACGGTACTGCAGCACAGCAGAAGTAAGCCTTAGTCCTGGTTTAGACCTGCTTTAGGCCTGGTTTAATGTTTCTCTTCTGTTTGTCAGGGTCTCTGCCCAGAATTGGAGACTATGAGAATCTGGAGTTGGAGGACGGCATTGGAGTGATCTCAGGTACCGGTCTAGAGGAGGATCTGGACCGGTCTGGAGGAGGATCTGGACCGGTCTAGAGGAGGATGTGTTGTATTAAACAGTTTGTTATCTCTCAGACACTCTCTCCAGGTGTAATGGCCAGGACTTTGGTTCTACGATGTCGGTTCCAGACCAGGTCCTGACCCGGATCAGGCCCCACTCTCCTCAGCCTTCTCTTCAAAGGTAACTCACAACAGACACCCCTTCCTTCCGTCACAGGTAACTCTCCCCAGACACCTCGTCCTCCCTCCACAGGTAACTCTCCCCAGACACCTCTACTACAGGTGGTGTTTGTTCTGTTTTAGTCCGAGCCTGTTCCCGACGTCGAGAGAAGATGCTGTTCGCTTGCTTCGAGGATCACGCCTCACCCGAACTCAGTCCGACGCTGCCCACTATCACCTGGACAGGTAACCACCAATCAGAGCCCTCTATACACAGCACACTATTACCTGGACAGGTAAACCTCACCTGTTCCCTGTTTTTAAAGAGTTAAGGCTCGTACTTTGATCTGTTTCTCAGAGCTTGTACCAGTGGAGCAGTACATGTGTTTCACCACTGTTTTGGCAGATTTAATATTTTTTTGTAAATGCAGTGAAAAACTAGATTAAATCTATGACGACTGCCTGTTGCCCCCTACAGGTTAGTTAAAATAACACATACATTGACGAAGAAAGTGCTTGAGTAAATGCTCAGACGTTATAAACTCTTGTAACGCACAGATAGATTTATGTACATCGAAGGAGTATAAATGAGCTTACCTGCTTTACCTGTACGACCTGTGTGTTTCAGAAGAAACATGAGGAGAATGTCTCTGGCCACGTCTCTGGACTCGCCTCATGACAGGTAAGACCTACCTCTGCTGTGTGGACCTACAACCTCGGCTCTGTCTTTTTCACATAAAGGAGCCAATAGAACGCCTCTTCACTAACTGGGACAGACAAACTTTTAACCCCCCACCACACCTGTCTGTTCCTCCTTTTACTACGTCTTGAAGCTCTTTGTGACTGGTGTCTGAGAAAGGTGCTACATAAATAAATTTAACTTCTATTTCTGTTGCAGGTTCTGTAACGGAGTGACGTATCGGAACAGGAGCTGCAGGTGAGCGCAGTGGCTGGGAACTGGAGTCTTGTTATAATCGTGCGATATTCACGTTTTATTTTTATTTTTTTACATTTCAGCCCTGAGGTTTATCCGTATGAGGCTGAAATATACGACGAGGAGCTGCTCAGGTATGACTAAAACTCCCTGCATGCATCTCTGTTCCTGTAGTCCAGTCCTGGTTGTGATCCAGTTCTCTCTACAGGCCTGGTCTGCGCTCTCCTCGCTCCAGCCCAGCGTTCGGACGCTCGGGGCGACAGCTGCCTACCTCTCCACACCGGAGCCGCTGTCAGTGCAACAACTTTTCTAGGTTTTACTGTTTAGACTCGATTTAGACTGGTTTAGGCTTGGTGTAGACTAGCTTAGAGATAGTTTAGACACGGTTTATAAACTGGGAAATTCTGTGTGTTTCAGATGGAGGAGAGCTGTGTGACACGGAGCAGTCAGGTAGAGTGAGAGACCAGGAATAGAATACTTTTAGTTCTCTCAGTAGCAGAGTGGGCTGTCAGGTGGTTGTGGGTTTGACTCCTGATCTGAGTGTAGAGTGCATGTTTTCCTTGTGTTACTGTGGGTTCTCTTCTCTAGTGCAGTATGCTGTAAATGTTGCTTTACAACTAATTATGGATAATTTTATTATTTCGTTTTGGTTTCAGTTCTGTCCTCTTTCACAGCTCCTCCCCCTCCTGTCATTAGAATACAGGCTCCGCCCCCAGCCACACAAACACCTCCCACACACACAGAGGCCCCACCCCCAACAACACAAGTCCTGCCTCAAATTCAACAAGCCCCACCCACACCCGTGTATGCCCCGCCTCCTGTCGTTCAACAACCATTTACCACAGGACTTTCCCCCCACGCACATGTCCCGCCTCCTGCATCTTCAGCCCTGTACACACACATACAGGCCCCACCCACACATACACAGGCCCTGCCCCCAATAGCACATGGCCAGCCGCCAACAACACAGGCCCCGCCCTCAGTCCATCAAGCCCCACCCACACCTGTACATGCCCCGCCTCTTGCAGCTTCAGTCCTGCCCGCACAAGGACAAGAACCGCCCCCTTTCCCACAAGTCCCACCCACTCAAGCACAAGTCCCGCTCCCTACTGCAGTTTCTGTATCAACTGTAACAGGTAATGGAGTGGCTCCTCCCACAGCTGTATCTCATCCCCAAACCGCACCAGAACCCAAGCCCATAACACAGACCCCGCCCCAAACAACAAAAGCCCTGCCCCCTCAGCCACAGTCCCCACTCACAGCAGTTCCACAGACCTCTACAGAAGCCCCACTACCTCAGACTCAAGCTTCGCCCACCTCTAAAGATGCCCCAGCTCCTTATACTCAAGCCCCGCCCCCTGCTACTCCCACACTTGTAGCCCCTCATCCTCCTGAACCCACTCCCTCTCCTGCGCCAGCCCCGCCTCCTCAGACGCCAGGTGAGTTCTGACTCAGGTTAAGTTCAGTTTGAGTGACACTGATTTAGAGTCCGTGAATAATCTGTACTCTGATTGATTTGTGTGATGTTATCAGAGTTGGACAGACGCTCGGCGACACCCAGTGGCTCCAGGAAAGGTCAGAGGTCATACTGTTTACTCATGTTTTTCATTTATATATTTATAAATACTGTATGTTATATTACATCTGTATACATGTATATTATATTACACATTAACATGTATGTATCTCTACAGAGGTCACATGGGAGGACCAGCAAAAGAAACCAGCCAATGGTGAGGCTCTGTTCACAGGCCCCTTACCCTCACCTCACACCTGTCCCACATCTGTCTAACCATAGATTTAGTGCTTTGTTATTATACAAGGTCCATAAAACAGAAATTTCAACATAACCCTGACAAAACTTGTTAGAGCTTTACAGGTATCTACTAGAATCTGGTTAATCTCACATTTGATTTTTCTCCACAGGTGACGGGCACCTTAAGGACATGCACAAGGTAAAACCTGGACCAATCAGCTCTGACCCAAGTCTAACCAGGTCTAAACCAGGTCTGATCTAACCATGTTCCAGATGAGTTCTTCACTGAAGTCTCTAGACTCTGACATCACTGAAGTCCCAGCTCTGGACCCTCAGGCTCTCAGGTAATACTCACCTGTACACACACACCTGAATATTGCTACAGAATCGCCTCAGAGGGCTTTACAGAATTAGGTACAAGAAGAAAACAAAAAACAAACAAAAGGACTGTCTCTGGACTCCCCTTGTCTTTAGACCCTCTATTTTGGTAAGAGAAAAAACAAACATCTATTTGGGAAAAAGAGACACCTCAGGGGAGCAGCAGATGGAGGGATCTACTCCCAGGATGGACAAGCAATAGATGTGTCCAGAACTGGTGGATGTAGTCCATTTGCTGAAAGTGCTCATGTGTGTAAGGATGCAGCAGGCGGGGGAGCGGTCATCCAGACGAATGGGAGGGGATAAGTATAGGGAAGGGTCCACCATGGGTCAGGACAGGAGCACAAATGGTTACAACTCACACATCTGTAGAACATACCTGGGCAGGGTAAACACACCTGTGAAACCTTTAGTGTAGCTGCAGCCTGAGCTCACATAGAAGCGGCTACTGCTCACAGCTAGGCCTTGCGAGCGCTTTCTTAGTGTCTGCTTTACTGTAGTCTACTTTAGACCTGGTTTAGTCTCAGTTTAGACACAGTTTTACCTTGTGTTTCAGTGCGTTTCAGAGTCTGTTAGAGAAAAGGCGAGAGAGGAGGAGAGAAGGAAGGTGAGAGGAAACGAGGAAACAAGAAAATGAGTTTCTGAGTTTCATTTGTAGACATAGACTCATATACACCCACACACACCCCCAAAACACACATGTGGAGGGTCTGCCAGAAACAGAATGGAGCCTTCATTTGGTTCTAACTTTAATTTCCATTGTCCTCTCCTGTGATTGGCCACTGTGATGTTTTCTCTGCTTGGCCACTGTGTCCTCTCCCATGATTGGGTGGCATGCAGCAGAGCAGCATCAATTGAGAGCCAACCAGGAGTGTCTCTAGAGCAGCCACAGGAAGTGACCATGTCAGCAGCAGTAAAGGGCGGGGTCTCACTGCAGAAGAGCGAATCAGTGGAGGGTGAAGAGGAAGAGGAGGAAGAGGAGCAGAAGTAAGTGTTTGCTGTTTTTTTAATCAAATACAAAAAAGAACTCCTGCAAGAAATAAACTCACAGGTGGTACAGCTGAAAGGCCTATGCTCTGGACCACACCCATAACACTGACTCTGACCCTCACCTCAGACCGGCCAATGGCGGCGCTCCGTTGCAGAAGTCGGCCACAGTGGGTGGAGACATCTGTTCTTTATCGAGAAACGACGATGATGATGACGACAGGAAACGCCGCGCCAGCATCGGACACAAGATGTTAGGGATGGTCGGGTTAGGCAAGAAGTCTCAGAGCACCTCCAGCCTCAATCCAGAAGGTACTAAACTGATTCAGATCCTACTCTAGGCCTGTCCAAATCCTCCTCTAACAATATCTGATTGCAGAAGAGGAGAAGAAGAAGAAGGTGGTGCGGTTGCCAGTTCAGAGGAGTATTGAGACCGGTTTGGCGATTGAGTTCAAGGGAAAGTTTACCCGTCAAGCGAGTCGAGACCCGGACGCTGAAGATCCCAAACCTGGAGCGTACGTTACAGCTGTTTGTTACACCTGTCTGTCCATTACATCTGTCCAGTGAGTGGCAGAGTTGTTATCAGTTATTTCTCGTATCATTCTGATATTGTTCTGTTTCAGTCTGATTTTTCCGGGGGTCAAGCTGGCGACAGATCAACATTTTAACGGTTTCCTTGAGGGACTAGGCCCCGCCCAATTAGCAGGAAGACAGACTCTGGCCACACCTCCTATGGGTAAGGGTCTGCTCTGATTGTCTGGTTTAACCCTTTCCTCTCTTCTTATTGGCTGGTTTAACCATGTCCTCTCCTCTGATTGGCTCATTCTGGTCAGGTGACATACAGCTTGGGATGGTCTACAGAAAAGAGCGTCTTGACGTCGAAGTGATCCGGGCTAGAGGGCTGATGGCCAAACATGGCAACAAGAATACCCCAGGTACTGGAGTATTACTGTAATACTAGTGTCTGCCATAATACAGTAATTTTCAATATATGCAGTAAAAGTATACAGTACTATAAAGCTACAGTATGATATATCTCTAACTATAGAGTACTTCCCAGCTGTGAGATCATTTCGACCTCTCTATTAAAATGGATGTATAAAAACCCTCGGCCT
>JAVQKH010075207.1:0-10358 GCA_036025875.1 Mogurnda adspersa | reverse complement strand
CCATGACTAAACCAGGTCTAAACCAAGCCTAAGGGTGTATTCACACCAGGAAAGTCCTTTGGTCCGCTTGTTTGGTCCGGACCAAAAGCGGACTTTATTTTTTTCTTTTGGTTCGGTTCTAATTCACATTGTATTTTTTGGAAGTGGACTATATCTTGTAAACAGAGCCATGCGTGTGACAATTGTTGCAGGCATTGGACAGAAATGACGGGGGCGGGACAGAGCACAAGCGTAAATACTGCACATCTTATTGAGATATTTACGTTATTAGAACAGATGCACACCTGGAGACAGCTCCAACCCTCTCCGCTCTGTCCTAATATAAACAAGACAGTGCTCCTTCGCTGTTTATTTGCGACCGCGGGTGATGAATGTTGTCGTTACCGGATATGTATCCGGAAGTGTTGGTTCTACACATGCGCGGATTGCGCAACAATTTCTTTCTTTCAAACACAAATAAAATCCCTCTTATGCCAAATTTTAATGCGTATATTTGGCAAACTATTTAATAATATAGTAGTTTGTCATGTTAAGGTATTTTTTGAGCACAGACAATCGTTTTACTGAGTAATCAAATCTTCCCTGCTTACACTGAGCGCTCTGTTCCCAGCTACGGCGGCTCATTAAGCCCAAAAAGGCGCATGTTTTCTGTAGTTGGTTCGGACTGAGACCGGTTCATATTCACACCAGAAGTGAACCGCACCAGAGTCCGTTTAGAAGCGGACCGAGACCACCTCGAAAAGTGGGTCTCGGTCCGGTTGTTTGGTCCGGACCAGGGTTCGCTTGTGTGTATTCACACCTGCACAAAAGGTCCGGACCGAGGGGGGAAACGAACTCTGGTCCGTTTAAAGCGGACCAAACGTGGTAGGTGTGAATACACAGTCTCATGTTTTTACTTACAGTCTCAGACATAGTGGTCTATGAAACTTTTTCTACAAATTATTATTGGAATTAAAACAATTAATAATATTGTTTGAAGCATAGTTTTTCAAATTAATTGCTTTTATTAAAACATTAGTTAAACTTAAACTGTTACATTTTGTGCCCTTATGTTTTTATTTAGCTTTAAACTGTGTTTTTGCTCTTGTCTGGTTTAAAACTGGTCTTGATGAGCTTTGGTCTTGGTCTTGACTCGGTCTCAGACTCTAAAAGTCTCAGGCTTGTCTTGGTCTAAGTTCACAGTGGCCTGAAGCATTGGGCTTGGTTTAGGTGTATTTATCTGTAACAGGTGCCGAAGCGAGCCTCCCGTCTGGCCTCTGCCTCTGAGCAACCTTCGTAGGTGTGCTGAAGGCAGGGCTCACAAGAGATGCCTCACCTGCGCCAAAGAGTACAGTGTGAAGCGCTCACTCCAACCGTTTGTGCTTTACGTTTCATGCCCATACGTTCAAAAACAATTATTCAAATACAACGTTGTGTGCATTTGCAAATCACGTAGTCTACACCTACCTCTATGAGTCTACCCAGCTACACGAGCGCCCACGCCAAGTCAGACTGCACAACGCTGAACAAAACACAGACTATCACAGAATTATCTTCAGAGTTATAACTAGGCTAACTCTGTTTTTACTGCACACAGCCAGGTAATAATTTAGCTTTGCATATTACAAAAAACACCTGTATCAACTGACCATCAGATGAATCGTTTATTCTCACTTGTTGACATGTTTGTTTTATCCTGCGCAGTTCATTCAGTCTGTAACATACTCCGTTAGCCAATGTCATTACATTCATAAGTTAGCACCAGCTGTCTGCTTTTAGATGCATTTCTGAACTTTTCACAACGTACATGGCGAACAAAAATAACCTCATTCCTCAGTCCAGACAGAAGTCTCTTCTTTTTAATATTTTCTCTAAGCTCCTCCAAACATAACACAAGCCAGCTGTGAATAAACTCTGAACACTACAGCTAACATAAAGCACCCACTACTGGCCGCGACAGTAATTACAGCTCAGCGCAGGCCTGTGAGAAGGCGGGACTAAAGCAGCGTGTTTCAGCTAAACTGTCAACAACACATCAAATATCTGATTGGCTTATATGCTTCTCAAGGCCTGCTGCTTGATGTTTGACAGTTTGATGTTCTCCACCAAAACAACACCAAATCTTAGTCTACTGCAGTTGACAGTTCATGAAGGTTTAACCCTTCATATTTATACCCCAAAAGAAATGTTAAAATACGAAATAATAGTTTGATTGGGGTTATTATACTAAATGCTGAATTGTTTGGGCCTTCTCTGCTGGACTTGAAGGCCCTGATGGTCCACCACTAGTATCGAATTTTAACAAGTCGCTTTAAAATCTCACAACTTGGCTTGTGTTGAACGTAAACTATATTATAAATGACATGTTCTAATCCACAAAGCGAGAGCCATGTGGCACTGTGGGACTGTCACAGAAAACAGATGATGCTAACATACGCTAGCTTTGCTTCAATAACTTCACTACAACAAAAAGGGCTGCAAAAGAAAACTTATTTCCTGTCATTTATACTGAAGTAAAGATGAGTGTCTCACTCCACCTTAATCATTCCAGAACACTTTAACCGTTCCAGACCCCACCTCGGAGTGTTCCCCGGAACAGAATAAGTTGGAACGCTTTGGAATGATTCAGGAAGTAGAAACACCCCCTAAACCCTAAGCATCCCAACCCATCCCATTCTGACCTAGTGGGAAAGGACCTACTCCATCAATTGTGGAGAGTGTTTGAGAAGTTGTCAGGAAGGCGCTCTTCTAACCTTGGCGTCATGTGTTGTTTACATACCTCGTGTCATGCTAATTCTCAGGCGTACTTACGTAAACATGCTTTGAAACTGTACCAGATACTTTTTGTACACGTCTCCTGACTCAAAACAAAACCATCTGAATCAAAGTATCCTGTTAGTCATAGTCATGGTTTAGTCTTGGTTTAGCACTGTTTTAGTCATGGTTTAGAAACTATTTTAGTCCCAGTTTAGTTCTGGATTAGTCCCACAAGTCACACAAAAAATTGAGCGCTTTTGTTTGTCATTTTTTCACCTTTTTGGTCAATATAGACAGGTATAGATTTTAAGTTTGTGCTGACGATGTCAAGTTGTAAAAGTGAAGTCTGTGGGATCTGTCTGGACATGTGCCAGACAGGTGCGCAGGCTTTGCAGGTGCATGCCACTCAAAAGCGCCATATAATAAAGTATAAGTCGAGCCACAAGTCATTGCCCCACAGAAACCCACAAATCCAAGTCGAGTCACGAGTCATCTGTCAAATGTCTAAGTAAAGTCACGAGTCCTGTAAATTGGTGAAAAAGTGCTCTCTGCTTGCAAGGGAGTAGGCAAAGCTTTATTCCTCCTTTACACCTCTTGCAATGCATTTGGTTATCACACTCAAACTCCAACTGTTTAATTAAGGTAAGAAAAGTTGCATTGTTCACCTTTGAGTGCTGCGAGCTGTAAACCCAGACAGGCGTGTGATGGTAGGTTTTAGTCACACATTTATAAAAGGAGGCAAGATTCAGAACTCAAATCAAAAGCAGACTCGCTTTATTCAATGGATTTCTTGATTAGTTTCGCATTTTCCTTGGAACTTACAGATGCTCTTTGCTTTAGTTGTTCTTCGTCTGCCTTCCATTAGTGATGACAAATATGCACTCAAAGCCCAACACCAGCCACAGCACCAGGTTTAGAACAGTGATTATCAAACATGGTTTCAGATGAGTGCCACAGTTCACAGACACATGTCAGTGGGTGCACTAGTGGGTGTTTCAGTTCTGGAGATTCTAATTCCACACACAAAATTCTTGTATTACCTGGGAGTATCTACGGTAGCCCTATAGGGACATGCCATTGCCTATAAACAGACCTAAAGAAAAATTATATTATTATTTTTTTAGGAAACAAGGTGCAATTGATTAGATACAGACCAGTTGATTAAATGTTTAGGTGCCTTTGCCTTTGTCTGTGCTCTTTGAGTACTTTTTAGTTAAGAATAGGTTGGGTTCTGGTTTAGTATTTGATTAGATTTCATTTACACCGAGTTTTGTAAATTATAGCTGAAATTTAATTATACTCAGTTGAACTATATAGTATGTGAAAGAGGAAATCCGTATTGTTATTAATAGTAGTCAACGTTGTTTATCCCATGTTTGTCTAATATCATGGCAGCCCTTAAGATGAGTTGAGTGCCATCTTAACTCATATAAGAGCTTATCAAATGGTTCCAAAAATGTGTCATCTCAGAATTGGCTTGTTAAACGGACTGTGCCGCAGCCCTGACTGAAGCACCATGACCTATTGTTATTGCTGTTCCTCATTATATCTGAACCCATTCTGTCTCCATGTGCGTATCATCTGATAGGCCTGCTCCACGACACAGCAGTGAACCATAAGTTATTACCACTGCTTCGCTGCACTGCAAACATTCCTTCAATGCTCCTGATTGTAAACACATTGAAAACATTTTTGGAAATATGTTGACACTTATGGGTTATCAATAAAAGAATCATATCCCACTGTAATAATTGAGTGTGGCACAACTTCTGAGAAACCTTTTTAAAGATATAATCTAATTCTCATAAGCCTGGGGTGGAACAGGGCCTTGCTGAGAACTTCTCGATGTAAAACAAAGATCACATCTTTTATCAGGCGCAGAGGCAAAACTGTATTACTGGTTTTAAGGTCTCACATCATTTACAATTTTTTTTCACATTTTGAAAATGGTTATAGTTTTCTGTCACCAGTGATCTGAGATGTACAGACATGTTCATAATCACACATTTACACGAAAGCTTCTTAAATTAACATAAATTTATGGCACAGTGGCGCAGTGGTTAGCAGTGGATTAAGTTCCAAGCTTGACAGGCCTTTCTGTGTGGATTTTGCATGTTCTCCCAAAGTAAAGCACTTTATATTACAAATACCAAGTTGCTCTATAGAAAATATGTTATGAAAGTGTAAATTACAGCCAATTGGACCGACTTTTGAAAACTAGAAAGCCCTTGGAGAGCGTAGATGATGTTTCGGATCACTCCCACAATCAAATAGTTCTTTGTGTCATTCCTGACCTTCCCTGAAAATGTAATCCAAATCCGTTCAGTACTTTTTAAGTTGCTAACAGATGCTTTGACAAACTCCTGGATCCAGGCTGTGCTCTAGATCGCTCCCAAAATCGAATCAATTGTTCCTTGTGTCATTCCTGACCTTCAATGAAATCAAATCCTTTCAGTAGTTTTTTGTGTATAGTTGTTTACAGAAAAACAGACAAACGCCAAAACTGAAAAAAACAACACATTTTTACTTCCGCCAAGGTGACGGTTTCTTTTAGAGGCTGCCGCAAATCACTTATCTCCATTCCTATCACTACATCCTCTCATATCAACAAACATATCTCCTGTCACTCTTTAAGCCCCATTTATAAAACAAAAGGGAAATAGCTGTCTAGTGTAGAGGGTTTCTTAGGGACGTAATGATCACCGGTCATCATCACATGTAGGTGGTTATAAATAAACTTCTTAAAATGCCTTTTCTTCATAAATAGCATTGATTGAAAACACATAATATCCCTCTGACCCATATCCAAACCAAAACAAATAAACATGTGTGCAAATGTGAATGTCTGTAGCCCACGTCTGTCTTCTATGATATGGGCTGTATTTGAGGTAAGTCTGCTGGATGCATCAGGAGGTGGTGTAATCCAAAACAACAGCCCACTCCAAACCAGTAGCTATGAAGAGCTGGGGCCAAGTCTCACACAGCGGAGAGCAAAGAAACACAAACACCACCGCGACCACAGTCAGTCAGTGTATCAGATATCTCTCCGCCAGCACAACGCAGGGCCTCACTTATCCCTATGGGGCTGAGGCGGAGGCAATGGAAAACACAGCCATGTGACACTACAGCCACACACAACTTCTCCGTCAGAATGTAGATTATATTTTACTGAACTGATACACAACCAACAAGTGGACTGATTTAAAGGTGTTGTAGAAAGTGGTCAGTCACAGGTTGGTACCTTCGAGAAGCCCTGTGTGGTAAGTGCTACATAAACGTTATAGGTACATGTGCCACACTAGTTGCTTCTAACTACAGATAAGTATCTTGAGACTGTGAGTAGTACTTTCTTAACCCCCTAATTTACACCGCAATTCTCCCTAAAGGTATGGATTCTATTATGAAGCAGAAAGTGTTAATGGGACTTAAAGTGGAATTACAGTACAGTACTATCCAGTAAGAGATAGTGGCAGATCTGGGGTCACATTCCTCCCCTGACCATCCCCTGTCCGACCAGCAGCAGGCTTGGAACATTTATTGAAAAGGTCTTTATAATATGAATTGTACAGTATTATACCTAATTGTGAAGTCAGATTAGTGTATATATTTTGTTGCTAGTGAATGAATCTGAGAGAGAATGGTAGTCTGTCTGTGTATGTCTCAATGTCAGCCCTGCGACTAATTTCCCATTGTCTTAGCCCCATAGCTACTGGAATAGAGGAAAGAGGAAGAAGATGAATGTTATTAATGCTTTTCCCCATAACAGGAAAAAGTAAACCCCTCACTGTTGAGCCCCTTCCAAAGCACCATAATCCAGGGCAGTACAGTGAAACTAGATACAAAGGGTCGCCCCCGCCCTTCACAACAGTCCCCGATTCCATTGTAGCCCCAAAAAACAGAACTGCCCACCCCTGAGTTAGGATATAGCCATAAGCTGTAAAAAATAAACACAGTATTGTTTTCAGCTTAATACCAATTATTTCAATGTAGAGCTCAAAGTTTTCAATTTACACAGCACGTGCAACGGTGACTTAAAACATTATTTTTTGGTAAACAATTGCTGAGTTATAGGAATATTTCAATAGACAGATAAAACACAGCTAAAAACTTAAATCTAATTACAGTAATGCCATGTTGTTATTCAGTTGCTTCAATATCTTAAAACATTACATATGCACTTTAAACTTTATGTTGCAAATGTATTTGCCTGAACTGATGGTGACAAGTGTAAAGTAAAGGTGTCCAAGTTTTTTCTTATAGTTCAAAAAGGGTTAAAAACAACTGTATTCAAAAAGTGTGGCAAAGAAAATTGTATATTGGTTCATGAAGAGTTATATTTTTGTCCTAACTTAGACTGGTGGCTGTAAAGCTGCCCCGCATGTCGCTGGGAAAGGAGCTTAGTGCATGAGGTGTACAAAACAACATTCTCCAGCTATGCTAATTGTCATACTTTCACATGGGCTGGAATGCTATGATAACATCCACTGGCTTCCCCGCAGGCCTTGATCCTGAGGCGTTCACTGGGTCAGGGGACCTTCATGTGGATGAAAGCAGGTAGGGGAGGGGTGGGTTTTGAGCTGTGTGTGAGGTGCTGATGCTGGGAAAGTGGGGAGGATTTGGGGAGGCTTTGAGACAACGTGGGGTCTGTCTGCGTGGGGATGGGCACAGGCAGGGATTGATGGGGTGGCGATGACAGATGGAGATGTCAGGAAACGGACAGCCTTTCAGAGAGCGAGCAGTCTGTGAGAGGCCCATCAGCAGCCCCCATACCTCCCTCAGCACCACCACACCTCCCTCAGCACCACCAGACCTCCGTCAGCACCACCACACCTCCCTCAGCACTACCAGACCTCCTTCAGCACCACTGCATCTCCCTAACTACACCGCATGTCTCTCAGCACCACCACCCCTCCTTCAGCACCACCATACCTCCTTCAGCACCACCACCGCATGTCCCTCATCACCACCACCCCTCCTTCAGCACCACCACCCCTCCCTCAGCACCACCATACCTCCTTCAGCACCACCACCGCATGTCCCTCAGCACCACCACCCCTCCTTCAGCACCACCACACCTCCCTCAGCACCACCACACCTCCCTCAGCACCACCACATCTCCCTCACCAGCCCACTTTTCTCAGCACCATCACGTACCTCCACACATCCTTTAGCACCACCACAACTCCTTCAGGACCACCACACCTCCATCACAGCACACATTCCTCTGCACCACCACGTACCTCCACACATCCTTCAGCAACACCACCCCTCCCTCAGCACCACCACACCTCCTTCAGCACCACCACACCTCCTTTAGCACCACCACATCTCCTTCAGCACCACCACACCTCCTTTACTACCGCCACACCTTCCTCAGCGCCACCACGCCTCCCTTAGCACCGCAGCACCTCCTACACTACTGCCACACCTCCCTTACCACAACCACACCTCCATCACCACCACACTGTCCACTTGTTATTGTGGCTGTGACCGACTGCAGCAGGAGACCACAGAACTATACCAGAGTCAGTTCACAGCAGCTCCTGTGGGTACTGCTGCTCTGAGCTCTCTCTGTGCTAAAACAAGCCCACAGTTCACACAGAGGAGCTCAAATATAAACAATCCAGGTAGGCTCTGTCATGAAGGGCCATGACATCCATGTCACTGCTCCATCTCGAACCTCCCAGATTACTGTCGCACCACAGGCTTAGAAATGTGAGTCTGATTGGAATCAGTGAGTTCGGGTCATTCCAGGCCTTGAGAGGAGACTATATAATAGAGAATATATAGAGATATAGAAAAAGTTAAGGATCACGACTTTTAAATGAAATTACAAAATGCTAATAAAATACAATAAAACCTTTTGAGGGTAACTTAGTTTGTGCCTCTGCATCAGCCTGAATTCATCTTCATGGATGACAATGCCCCAGGTCACTGAGATCGCATCATCAGGGAACGGCTGCTGGAGGCTGGGGTACCTCAAATGGAGTTGCCTGCACTATCTCCAGACCTGAATCCTATAGAGCACCTAGGGGATCAGCTGAGTCATCGTGTAAGGGTCATAACCCTGCACCCCAGACCCTCAATGACTGAAGACCCTTCAAGAGTGGAATACCATGCCTCAGTGGACAGACTGATAAAGGAAAGCTGTTTTTTACTTTTTCTCCCCCTGGATATTTTAGTAGTAGCTATTCTAATGATGTTTGACTAATTTATTATTTCAAAAGACAGATTTTACAGGAAGCTCCTGGCATTCCCAAACTAGTGGTGCTCCTGGAATGGGTCAAAAACCATTGGTGAAAAACAAAGAAATCCAGGCACTCACTTAGTGTGTGACACCATAAAGAGCACAAGCCAACACGCGTTGGTGTGATTTTTATGACTCCAAGCCCAGAATGAAATAAAGGCTTTTTAAATTATACAAACCAAGTAAGTGCCTGGATTTCTTTGTTTTTCTCCAATCAATTTATTATTTGTTGCTTATGGTTTTGCATCTGTATTTTTCTTCTGAGCAGTACATGTATCATAAATAAGTGCTGTAGGCTCCTCAGATCTCCTCCGTCTTTTCTCTGCATGAGACCAAACACAAATACATGAAGTGATGAATGGGCCATTGTTGGTGAGCGTGTGGCAAACCCATTGAGGGACAGTGTAACCAGAGCCAGCGCCTCCTCACTCCCATCAGGGAGCGCCGCTAAGGAGCTGCACTCATAATGCTTTCCTGTGCTTACTGAGAGCCTCCAGTGAGGGTTAGTTCAGAGTCTGGGGGGTACAGGAATGTGGAGTGACCCTGGCTTATAGAGCACACCAGAGATAACTTGTGTGCTCAGCTTATGGCTGATTAAATTTAATTTAATAACTGAAATAGCTTTCTTTCTTCATTTTTCTTTGTATTCTTATCTTATTTATGTTTCTGCCCACTGATTACTTACCTCTACTGGGTTATATATTTTTTCCAATTTTTAAATTACATTAAAATTTATGTTATCAATGAACAGTAGGCTGTCAGATCTTGCCCGAACCTGCTGGATATTTGGTTGGGGATTCGGTGAATATGAGGTTATTATTTTTAACCCAATGTTGGGTCTATATAACGCTACCTGTGACCCAGTTCTACCCAGCAGTTGGGTTAATAAAATAACTGTATTTTTAGGGTGGAGCACTCAATATTCATTCAATCACCAAAGAGAGGCTTCTTGATCTGAATGTAGAGGGAAGCATAGACTAATGGCATAGCATACAAGTGTACTTTTCACTATAATGAATAATGCTTTGTGGATCTAGCTAGCAGTAGTGTACTATACCCATTACAGTCTAGTGTGTATGTGTGAAATCTGGTTCTAAAGTTTCAGGAAAGACTTTAAGACATGCTTCATTTCTCTTAATAAGGCCATCCCATTCTTTATAGAGACTAAGAAAGTTACATTCTCTGTAGCTTTAAAACCACCCTGCACAACTAACGTAAACTGGATGTGTGCAGGCAGTGCCCACCCAGAATGGCTGTTCCACATTTGTCTTATAAAGAATAAAGACTGGGCAGAGGGATAGTTTTGTCTTCTTCTCATCCTTTACAAATATGTCTTGCCAAATATTGGAAACAGCTGACATTGAGAAGCTGACAA
>JAVQKH010074576.1:0-10711 GCA_036025875.1 Mogurnda adspersa | reverse complement strand
AGCAATCACAAACATCTTTCAATGCAGGTCAATGTGAAGATGATGACGACATAGTATCAATGATAAAAGAGCTTCTTGACACCAGAATCAGGTATAGACTCCAAACTTTATCATTTTTAACAACTGCGTTGTGTTATATATTCAACAAAATTCAACGGCATTAACTTACAGGCCTACTGTTCAGGAAGATGGAGGTGATGTCATCTATAAAGGTTTTGAGGATGGAGTAGTCAAAGTGAAGCTGGTGGGTTCATGCACTGGTTGCCCAAGCTCCACAGTTACTCTGAGAAACGGCATTCAAAACATGATGCAGTTTTATATCCCAGAGGTTGACAAAGTGGAACAGGTATATGTCAAATAATGTAAACAATTATTGTTTAAATTATTATTTGTTTGAGGAAGCAGAAGTTTTACCTGTTTATTGTTGTTTTTGTTTTCTGCTTAGGTTGAAGATGAAGTTGATGAAATCAATGCAAAGATTTTCCAGGAGGTTGAACGCAAATTGCAAGATTAAACTATGACCAAAATTGTCATACTTATTTCAAAACAGTGGCTTCTGTCTTTGCTCATAGAAGAACATTTTCATTTAACTATATTTATAGATGGATAGATCTGCTCGGACTTGCTGCCACAACGTCTGCGCATGCGTCAACTCTTCAGAGTTAAATGCAGTTTGCAAATCATCATAACATAGACAACACACAGTACACGTGGTCACATGATGGAATTTTTTGTTTGGATTTGGGTAAGGGAGAGAGAAAGGGAGAAGGATGCAGACGGATGGGGGGTCAAAAAAAAGAAAAGTCTGACACGACAAAAACAGCACTAGTTAGAGTGGGAGCAGTGAGAAAACACGTCTGCACCGGACAGAAGCAGGAAGAAGAAGGTAAATGTAAAATGTATGTGAGACTGACCTTGTATTTCTATGTATATTTTAAGATTATATTTACATGGAAGGAAGATATGCAAGGTGTTTTGACAGTTAAGAGACTGTAAACATGCTCAATCTTGTAAAAGCAGTATTTATTAAACTTTGGATGTCACGTTGTTGAAATGCATGTGCCTTCTTTACACCCCCACAATCACATTGTACTCAATCTATAATATGCCCTGTTATGTTATTCATTCATTCATTCATCATCTACCGCTTTTTCCCGTTAGGGGTCGCAGGTGTCTGGAACCTATCCCACTAACTATGGGCCTTAGGCGGGGTACACCCTGGACAAGGGCTAGTTAGTCGCAGGGCTCCGTTTATGTTATGTTTTTAGTAAATAAATAGTACAACTAATACATAAATAAAATAACTAAAAAAAAGTATTTAACGACCTACTCTTTCAAATGGTGTTTTTTTTCCCTATTGATTAATTTTGCACACACTGATTATGTAAATGGCTGTGAAAACGCTTTGATAAAATCTCCTGCGCATGCGCTCTGAATATCTCAAAGGCTGGTGCAGAGGACCGAGGTAGGAGCTGATTACAAATTGTGTTTTTCAATTGTCAAGTGTGACGTTTCATGTCTAGCTCAACTTATACCACACTGTATCAAGTTTGCGCTTATCAAACCCAAATACCCGGTGTGATATAGCATGCATATTTAAAATAATTCAGAACCGGTTTGCAGCGAACGCCAGCTCAGGCCTCGTGTATCAAGCCGCGCACGAGTATCTCTCAACCAAGCTAACAATTATGTAACCTTTAGGTGCATTAAGTCTTCATTTGTGTATGTGCGTTAGATTCACGCAACCCGAAGAACCTTGTTTTTAAACTCAATGACATTGTGCACAACAGTAACTAATGGCTAACGTATTTTTACCTTACCCAAACTGCTAGCTTTGTGTTAGCAAGAACGAAAGCTAATGTTAGCCGCTGTATATTGGTTGCAGAAGCAGTGCTGTGTCAGCAAAATCTGCACACCATGTTTTAGCTGCATAACAGCAAGCCTCACCCTCGATGTTAAAGTTAGTTGCGATTTATTAACACCTACTTAGCTAAAGCAGGTACTACCTCCGAAGTTCGTGGCTTGTTAGCAGGGTGTCGCGTGTTTTTGTAGCACTGCACATGTGAGTAGTGTGCCGGTTCTGAATATACAAGAATTGACTTATTTAGTTACGTCTAGCGATAATCTGACGCAAGACCTCTTAACAGGCTGTGTCCTAATTTCAGAAAATAAGTTGCCGCTGAATTGCAATTGATTGTGGTCGAAATAGTTTAAATCTGCGAAGCTCCCACATACCGTTTTGGTGTTTTTCAGGTGAGAAGCATCGGCCTGTGGAGGACAGACATTGTTTATTTGGTGAGTCATGGCCCAGTTTGGGGGTCAGAAGAACCCTCCATGGGCGACTCAGTTTGCTGCTACTGCAGTGTCCCAGCCAGGGCATTCAGGACAGTCCCTGGACCTTAACAGCTTACATTGTGAGTATGCTAAAGTTTAATAGTTGTATATATGTTCAAGTACTTAATCTTCAGTGTGAATAAACTCTTTTTACTGTGTCTGTAGCGCTGGGTGTTCAGCAACCATCTCTCCTGGGCGCCTCTCCTTCAGTTTATTCTCAACAGTCTCTGGCTGCAGCCTCTCTCAACTCTCAGTCTGCTGCAAACTACCAGCTGTCTCAGCAAACTGCAGCTCTGCAGCAGCAGGCAGCAGCTGCTGCTGCTGCAGCAGCACTACAGCAGGTCAGTCCTCAGTCACTGTATTCATCTGTGTTAATATTGATGACCTGCCTTATGATCTTTGTTATTTATAGTCTCAGATTAATTCAGCTCTCCAGCAGTATCAGCAGCAGCAGCAGCAGCAGCAGCAACAGCAGCCTCAGCCCCAACAGCCGCCGCCGCAGCAGCTCTACAATGTACCTCATCAGGTGAAGCACAGCTGAGTCACTCATGAAGGAGTGTAGAGTCCTTCATATATTGCCTTATACATCTGTTGGAGTTAAACATTTAACTTTACTTCATGAATACGTATATATTACAATTACATTGTTATTAAATTAGGAATGCTATTACAATGCGAGCTGACAGAATTGTATCTTTTGTGTGACAGCTTCCACAACCACAGCAGGCACTGATTTCTCAGGTAATTACTGAAAATCAACCCTTATATTATGTCAAACTTGATAATATTTTAAACTGAGGATATTTTAAAAACAATCTCTACAAGTTAACCTTCTTACTGTTTATTACAGCCTCCTGTTGCTTTGCCAACCAGTTTAAGCCTTTCCAATCCCCAGCAGACAGCACAGATAACTGTGTCCTATCCAACTCCACGCTCAAGTCATCAGCAACAGACACAGCCACAGAAACAGCGGGTTTTCACTGGTGTGGTCAACAAACTACATGATACATTTGGCTTTGTCGATGAAGACGTCTTCTTTCAGCTGAGGTGTTTTGATTACATCTATTCAAGAACCATTGTTTAGTCATTTTATTACCAATTAAAGTGAAATCCCTATTTCAACAATAATTCTCTCTAAATATCTTTTATGTTTATGTTTATATCCTCCAGTGCTGTAAAAGGGAAAACACCTCAAGTGGGAGACAGGGTTCTTGTGGAAGCAGTCTACAACCCAAACATGCCCTTCAAGTGGAACGCCCAGCGCATCCAGACCTTACCTCAGATGGCAAACCAGACGGTAAAAACTCTCGAGTTGGTTTTCAAGGGAATATTTTAACCCCAATAAGTGAATTTTCACTTGGTGTTTTAAAGATTAAATTAAACCAAATAATGATATTATTACTGGGGAAACACTTGCCAGTATATGTCCCGTGTTCAAATGAATTAAAGTGTGACCTCTGTTGTTTGTGTTGATTTTCTTTAGAGTCAGCCTCAAGCTCAAAACATAATGAAACCAGCACCAGCCATGCTGCAGTCTCTGCCGCCTCCGACCACATTTAGTGTTCCGGCCCAGGCGCCCCCTCCATCATTACTACAGGCCCAGCTATCTGCTGCTTCTCTGGCCCCACTGCTGCAGAACCCCCCACAGCCTCTCCTGCCACAGCCCCCACCTAAAGGTTTAAGTCATGTCTTTATGACTGTGACTAAACATGTTTGTACAGCAAGAAATGACAATTTCTTACATGATTTTTGTGTTAGATGTGTTTCCTGGTGGTCTACTTCAGCCTCCTGTTAGAATGATGTCACAGCCGCAGCCCGTCAGGAGAATAGAGCCTCCCACTCGCTTCACCAACCGCCAAGACCGTGGGCCTGAGCTCATCCTAAGGCCCAAAGAGGAGCGCAGGTCTGTCTGCATCTCACCCTGTTAATACCCAGCATAGACACACATGCCAATATTGTATCATCATGTGGACATGTGTGAATGAGTTTGTATTTGATCTGCAGAGACAGGGAGCGTGAGCGAAGGAGATCCCGAGAGCGCTCCCCTGCACGAAAACGCTCCAGAGACCGTTCTCCCAGAAGAGACCGCTCACCTCGTCGACCACGCAGGGTTGTGCCTCGCTACACCATACAGTTCTCAAAGTTCAGTTTAGATGGGTGGGTAAAACTGAGCTTGCTCTGTTTTTCTAAACACAAATTTTATTTGGTGTTTAAATGTCAAATTTCTGCATAAAAGTAGTAAAATTGTTATTGTCTTGTTTAGTGCTAGCTGTGACATGATGGAGCTGCGCAGACGCTATCAGAGCCTCTACATTCCCAGTGACTTCTTTAATGCAGTCTTCACCTGGGTGGATGCTTTCCCCCTCAACAGACCTTTTCAGTTCAGTAACGCCTGTAACTTCCATATTCTCCACAAAGAGGTGGATCCTTTGGTGAAAAACACAGCTGTGCTGGACCCACCAGATGCTAACCACACCTACAGTGCTAAGGTATACAACTGCTCTAATCACACAAATAATTTTCTTGACCCAGACTTTCTCACAGGTGTCCGTTGTCTTCAGGTGATGCTGCTGGCTAACCCCAGCATTGAGGAACTCTATCACAAGTCCTGTGCTCTAGCAGAGGACCCTCAGGAGCTCAGAGATTCATTCCAGCATCCTGCCAGACTCATTAAGGTACAGAATATCTCAAATTAATATCTGCAAGTAACATACCTGGAGTTTTGGCACAAGTGGCATTTATTTAAAAAAAAAAAAAATGCAATGGTGTATTATTCCAATTCAATTTCTGAACACTTAGAAGGTGAAAATTCCAAACTGAGGAAACCGCTAAAATCAAAACCATTTTGTTGAGGAACCATAAAATTGTAATAAATTGTAACCCCTAATCTTTTGTTTACTTGTTGTTTCTCCTCAGTTTCTGGTGGGTATGAGAGGTAAAGATGAGGCTATGGCCATTGGTGGTCACTGGTCTCCTTCTCTGGACGGAGCTGATCCAGAAAAGGACCCTTCAGTCTTAATAAAGACAGCCATACGCTGTTGCAAGGCTCTCACAGGCATAGATCTTAGTCTGTGCACTCAGTGGTAAGCGCTGTTATTCATCAATAATGGTTTCTATATTTAACTCTTGTCAAAAACATATTGGTGAACAATGCATTTTGATATTGAACTAAATTTCACCCTGAAAACGTTTGGCTTTTTTTTACATTTTAGTTTTAATTTACCACCTTTTTTGCAATGTTTTTGTTGCCTTTATCCGTCGGCATCTTGCCTCCTTCTGTAAAACTATGTAAACATTTCTGTGCATATCTCATATTGTGATGAAAAACCAAACGCATGGCTGGAAGCAGTAGCCTGGACCGGAAGACACAACTGATACTGATTTTTCTTTGATTTTTGTCTGATCTCTGTTAAATATCTTACATATTTAACTGGCTTTCCCTGTCCTGTTGACGCTTTTCTTGGCACAACCCTAATGTGGTGTGTTACCTTTAGTGTACCCTAGGTAAATGCTCACCATCTATAATTGGTTGGAGATGGATAATAATCGGGCCAGTGATGAGTGTGAATCATTCTATGTGATTTTTGTTTGTCAACTTTCTCAAAATGGCTGCCATAACCCGTGACAAGAGTTGGAGATCTGCATACTTGTGTGTGTTGGGGGTCAGTGCAATGACATGCTCATTCAGTGACCCCACGGGAGGGCTGTAGCTGTCTGAAAGTGTGTCCTGACCAAAATGTTTCTTTCCAATGCGCCTTCTTCCTTTGCGACAGGTATCGATTTGCAGAGATCCGCTATCACCGGCCGGAGGAGACTCACAAGGGGCGGACTGTCCCTGCTCATGTGGAGACAGTGGTTTTGTTTCTCCCGGATGTTTGGCATTGTCTTCCCACCCGCTCAGAGTGGGAGGTGCTGTCACGGCGACTCCGGGAGCAGCTGGCTGAGAAGCTGTCGGCCGAGCGCAAGGAGGCGGATGGAGAACAGGCACTGAACCGCTAATCCCTTCTTCTTCTCATTTTCCAATTCTCACAGGAAGGCACAGGACTTACAATAAAACTAAAGTCCAGACACACATCATACACTTGACTACTCACGCGGACACATAGGCACATCACGTAGGCTTCTTCCGTTCAATTCTCCATTAATCTGTCCTCCATCCCACTCCACGACCCTCACCTCCTGCAGACATACAGTGGAAGCAGAATAGCTGCGTTATCTAGACCCCAATGACAGCTGATAAAACAAATTCCAGTTTTGGAGATGCTAATTAATTGGGCAATCTTTTTAATTTGGTTACTACAAAAACAAATTTTGAAATTAAAAGCATTCTTGAATCTTGGATTTTGAGGCTGGAATATGTGGCATCAGCTGTGCATTATAATGTCATGGACTGTGTTCTTTTTTCACATCGAGTTGATCCCATTTGAAAAGAGAACCCCCCCCCCACACATCCTAAGCCCCTCCCCTGTTTCCTGTCTTTTCTCAATGTTGGATTTTGACATTTTCATTTGGACTACATCTAGAGCTTGGTTTTTCCAGGGCAGTTGGTTGGACAGAAGCACAGATGGCTACATGTGACATAGGCCTATAAAATAGATTGTATATAATATTTCATAGATCATACTAGGGCCACCCTGTCCACTGTGTTTGGAGACCACCTGATGTACCCACACCTCGTATTGATTTTGACCTTTTTTGTGTTCCACAGATTGGTTGATTGGCAGCTGGGGGTATTTCTGTTGGATTCTTTATAAGAGCTAGAGAGCTTTCCTGTGTACGCTTCAGTAGCAGTGGACTTAAGCACAGTCGAGCTCACTAGGATGAACAAAAATTGAAACACATTTCTGACGATGCTTCTTGCACGGATCAACTTAAACTACTCCCACCATGAACGCTGTACTGACTGTTTGTTATTCCTCTTCTCTCTCTTTCTGCCTGTCTCTATAAATGATCTGCTTCAAGGAGGAGGATGACAAGGATGGCAGCGAGTCCAAGGACGTTAGTACTCCCACACACTGGTTGAAACTCGATCCTAAATCCATGAAGGTAAGATGGTTAATTTTTAGTTATTCTTCTTTAGTGAATTATCTCAGGACACTGGTTATTAAACAGTTGGCATTAAGGGTTGCAATGAAAGACCTGTCTATTGGTGACATGTTTTAGTTTTGCCTTAGTCTTTAAGGTCTCATTTTGAAGGGCAAACAATGATGTACTATTCCTATTCCATTTCTCAAATCATAATGTGGAAAAATCCAAACTGAGTTTGCTCGTAATTATTAAAGTATGGAGTCACTGAACTTGCCTCATGGAACTGATCTGCTGTTATTATTCCATCATCTCAATTCATTAAACACTTTCCTTGAATAAAGACATTGTTTCTGGATGCAAACTGAGCCTTTCACATATATTTTTTAAAGGTGAGTGACCTGCGCAAAGAGCTAGACTGTCGCTCTTTAAGTTCAAAAGGCCTAAAATCGCAGCTGATCGCGCGCCTCACAAAGCAGCTCAAAGTGGAGGAGCAGGTGGAGGAATCCAAAGAGCCTGAAAAAGTAGAGCCTAAAGTCCCTGAGGAAGAGGAGCCTGTCCGCACCGAGGAAGACCGAGAGGTCTGTATTAGTATTATTTATTATTATTAATATTATTATTATTTTTTTTTTTTTTTTAAATATAGTTCTGTCTGCGCTTCTAAATAATGTGCGCTTACATTTAGGAAGAAGAGAGGAAGCGACAGGAGGAACTCGAGCGCCAGCGGAGAGAGAGGCGCTACATTCTTCCCGATGAGCCCACCATCTTGGTCCACCCCAACTGGGCGGCCAAGAACGGCAAGTTTGACTGCAGCGTCATGTCTCTGAGCGTGCTGCTGGACTACAGGCTGGAGGACAACAAGGAGCACTCATTTGAAGTAAGGGATTTGAGTATGTGACTTCTTAAGTTTTAAAGTTATGTGACCTCTAATGTCATCTCTCCATTTCCAGGTGTCACTTTTTGCCGAGCTTTTTAATGAAATGCTACAGCGAGACTTTGGATTTAGGATTTATAAAGCCCTGGCGGCATTCCCTTCTAAGGACGAAAAAAAGGACAAGGAGAAAAAAACTAAAAAAGAATCCGAAAAGAAAGAGGCTGAGAAACGGGAGATAAAGAAGGAAAAAGACGAGGACGAGGAACCTGTGACAAAGAAGTCCAGAGATGATGATGATGACAAACGGAAGGTAAGACAGTTTAAAAAAGTGGATTTATCAAAGAAATACACAATACTGTTATTGATGCTGTATGTCTTTATCAGCCCGAAGACAAGGTGATAAAAAAGGAAGAATCCAAAGACGAAGATGACAATGAAGACGACAGCAGCACGGCTAATGTAGAAGAGTATGACCCGATGGAGGTCGAGGACGCAGATGATGACGACTATGATGGTAGGGCTCATGTTCAATGTACTTTCGTTTTTCTTCCAACATTTCTGTTTCGGTCAGTGACGAGAAATCATGCACCACGCTGAGCTGTGATGGACAACACTACCACACATATCTGAGGCTTTTATCAAGAGCATAGAAGTTCAAGCAAGAAATAATCATTGAAATCACATTAAAAATACATGTTTTTTGTTTCTCATAGATAAAGATGAAGTGGATTCCAATGACAGAGACAGGAAAGACCGCAAGGATGACCGCAAGTCATCAAAGGAACGATCCTCCAAAGACAAGGTGGGTTTTATTCTCAAGCTGTTTATAAATGCATTTATAAATCGAGTAGTTGCTCTTTCAGTTATCATAATTCTGCTATTCTGTACAAAAATAAGTTGTTTGACTTTTTTAATGTCCTTGCACATTCATTAAGTTATTTTACTGTTCTTAAATATGTGATAACATGGTGTTGGCTTGACAGGGAACAGCAAACAAAGATGTACTATCCCTGTTCCATTTCTTAATGTTAACAATGTGGAAAACCAAAACTGGGTTTGCTCAAAATCTCCCAACAATCAAAAAATGCAAAAATAAAAACACAATAGTTTTTAAACTGGAAATGTCAATTCAAAGCAACCTCAGGCCAGACTAAACCACTGATATCATAGGTTCTAACAGCGTAAACATTATCAATATGTTTTTGTGTTGACCAGGAAAAGAAGCAGATGGTGACCTACAACAAGGAGCTGCTGATGGCCTTTGTCTACTTTGACCAGAGTCACTGTGGATATCTGCTGGAGCGAGACCTAGAGGAGATTCTCTACACTCTGGGTTTGCACCTGTCCAGAGCTCAGGTGAATGCCGACTCCAGTGTTTCTTACACTCACAGTATATTGTCGTCTTCTAAATCATATTTAACATGGTGTGTCCAGATAAAGAAGCTGCTGAACAAACCAGTGGTCCGAGAGTCCTGTTACTATCGCAAACTGACAGACCGAGGCAAGGACGAGCCTGTGCCTTCATTTACTGACGTCAAGATGGAAAACCTCCTTGGTACGAATCTTTCAACAGTCCTCAGTGTTTGGTTCAAATTCACTCTTGTACCCTGTTGTATTGTTGGTTTGATTGCTCACTGTAGATATTTGTCACTGTAGGTAACAGGGCGCTGCTTCCTGCTCCTAAAGCACGTCCTCAGTTAGAAGCCAGTGAATCTGGAAATCTGATTGTGTACAATGGAGCCATGGTGGACATCGGCAGCATGATGCAAAAACTGGAGAAGAGCGAGAAGGCCCGAGAAGAGATAGAAGAGAAGCTTTTTGTTCAGGACTCCAAAATGGGTATGACCTGTTACAATAACAAAATATGGCCAAATTATTATCACAGATGTAGGTGTAAAATAACCATCATAGTCATCTCAGCTGCAAGCTACACTCTGTGTCAGTAGTCCATTTGGACAGTGATCTGGCTCAATTTGAGCTTTGCTACATTAAAGTCCAGTTCCACTTCACATAGCCTTCACTTCTCTGTGACTGCTGTTGTTTAGTGGGCTGATACATGCAGATAGAACTAGTCCTGGTCTAAGAACGAATTTGCTTGTAGCTTATTTTTGTTAATTTATTCTCTCTTTTTCTAGGCTTGTGTAAAACGTAACTAAAACTAAAAAAATTTTTTGCATTTCACAACCCTGTCATGCCTTTTTTAGAGGAGGGTGTGAAGGTCATAACACAGCTGGAACAGTCCAACAAAGCCTTATCAAAAGAACTGGAGGAGGTGAAAAACGCTCTGAGCCAAGCTGAAGAGGCCTTAAAATCCACAGAAGAGCAGAAGACCCTGTACTACAGTCATATGATCAAAACGTCCAACACACTCGTATCTACCGTCAAAGAGCTGCTGGGTGTGCTAAAAAAGGTTCGTCAGGATGAGTTTTATGTGGTTACAGTAAGGCAGTATTAAGTTGTTAAAATCATTTTTTTATT
>JAVQKH010071616.1:0-10252 GCA_036025875.1 Mogurnda adspersa | reverse complement strand
TAGAAAAGAGCAAAAACACATATTAAAGCTACTGTGTAATGGCATTAATCATGATTTAATTTTACCTATTTTGTTTATAAAAAAAAATATGTTTGAAAAATATGCTTTAAACAAAATATTGTTTTAATTTTAATATTAATTTGTAGGAAAAGTCTCAGAGACCACTATGTTCAAGACTGAGACCAAGACCGAGTCAAAATGTGTCAGAAACCAAGCCCGTGAAAGAGTGGTGTCAGGACCGGTCTCGGCCGCTACGACACTGCCACCACAGTATGAAGACTATTGAAAAGCAGCCTGAATATTTTGGTTTAAAGTCGTAAAATGTCATCTTGTGTGTGCTCCTGCCTCTGAGGCTGTGGGTTGTTAGTTTTGAGATAGTCACTATATCTATACTGTACTAGAACATCATGATATTGTGGAGTTCTACAGGGCTCGCTTTTGGGACCACCACTCCAAGACAGAGGCGAGAAAGAATAACAACAAACATGGCGGCTCCGGAGCACTACATTTAAGAAAGATGGCAAAAAACCAGGTCAAACTGCAGTGGTTTGTGCAGTCTTTGACGATATGGTGCATTGTCTTCTGTTTGGGCCGTTGAACAGCGCTCCCACAGGCCGGCGCAGGTACTGCTCCGTCGGTACGCATCCACAAGCTCTGGGGAGACAGACTAATCCACCGAGAGAACCCACTCTGACGTGGGACAGACAGCTCCATGCGTATCCGTCAGTGTATCAAACGTAGAGTATAAATGAGCCTTTAGAGTAGCAGAGTACTCTTAACCCAAAATTATTCCAAAGGGTTACACAGTGTGAAACATCAATGTCTGCTTCTTGCCTATATGTCTATAAAAATATTACCTGCCCAAACTAGTGAGTGAATGTGTTACTAGTCAAAATGGAAATCTACCTGCATTTTGAAAATAGGCTAGTGTCAAACCCTGACGGCAAAGATGAAATATCAAATTACTGCACTCATGGTTCCAAAAATAACAGATCAACGTTAACTCTGCATTCGGCGAACATTACATCGGCTCCGAGAATAAAAGAAACTTTTAAAGAGTGATTATGAAGAGGTAATGAGAAACTGAAATGGTGAGAGGCCATAGTGAGGCGGTGGCTGTGGTCAGTCGTAGGAGCCGGTGGGCAGCTGAAGGCAGGAGAGGAATGATACATGAAGCGCTCGTCTGAGCCGCTCTCACGCTCGGCTGAACATCATCAGTGTCCAATTACACCTCAAAGTGATTCAACAGCGCGCTTCTCCAGACCTGCCGCAATATTTGTTATTATTGCAGCACGAGTGAAACCCGTCGACGACAGATGACTTACAGCATCCAAATGGAAAGTCACTGGCCTGGGAAAATGACATTTGGAAGTTATTTTTGCCTGGAAATGGAGCGCAGACACGATGCAGACTAGATAGCTTGTGGACGGTGAAATGGGACAATACCAGCCACAAAATATGTTTTTATGAACCTTTTATTAACCTTATTGTTTGGAGCACCTGTTCCTTTTTTTTGCCTTCATTCCAACATGTCTCTTCACTGAGTATACAAAATCTAAGAATGACTTCAAAATAGTGTTGTAGTCAAGACCACACTTTCTTAGACCAAGACCAGACCAAGTTCACAGTGAACTGAGACCGAGATCTGTTCAAGAGCAGAGTGAACCGAGACCGAGTCAAAACCAAGACCAAAACACATCGAGACCTGTTTCGAGACCAGACAAGAGAAAAATTTTTTATATTGGATTAAAGCTAAATAAAAACATAATGGTACAAAATATAATGATTTTTTTTAAGAAATGTTTTAAAATAAGCAATTAGATTGATCCCTTTGAATTTCTATCCCAATAATACTTTTAAGCAAAAGTCTCATAGACCTCTACTTCTGAGACTGTGAGAAGACCGAGTAAAATCACGTTCAAGACCAAGACCAAGTCAAACTGTGTCTGAGACCGAGACGAGACTGAGACAGTGAAAGCGTGATACTTCAAAATACATTATACTCAAGTAGAAGTAAAAGTAATCAACAAATCATTGCAGCAAAACACAGGAAGAAAACTTTCTCTTATGTAGTGGTCCATTATGAAAAGAAACACATTGTAAGATTTCATATTAAAAAACAGAGCTTTCTTTTATTTGCTGGGACAAAATACGAGTTAATAAATGAGATATAAATAATGTCTGACGCATACTTTTCAAATTATAAGGCATTACAAATAATTATAAAAAAACAAGAGTAAATCCTGGTTTCTATTGATCTATGAGGCTCAGGCTAAAGCTACATGAAGCTAGCGGTAAACAGCTCACTACTTCCTGTCCAGTCGTCGCTTTCTGTGGATTCAATTCTCAGCCCAGTGCCAGTGAACCACAACACTCGCTTTATAACGTTGAACGTAATCAGTAATATAAATGACGTTTTGACTCACGTAGCGAGGGCCGTGCAGCGCTGTCGGACCGTAACAGGAAACAGCTGATGCTAACAAACGCTAGCTTTGCATCTAAAACTTCACTACAACATTTTGCACTTCCCCTCGGTAAAAAATGTCTTATCATAAGAACAAGATGCACTGCATGAGAAAACGTGTATTGTTTATATTTCGTCTCATTTTCTCTTAAATGTGGATTATCGATTGTCCAGTCAATGCGCAGCTGTGTGTGTGTTGGTTGAGAACACTTTGGAAAGGTTTAGCCTTCTGGAAACGCCCCAAAGCGTCCCGACCTGCCCCGTTCCGATATAGTGGAAAAGGGCCTTGTGATACCTACATCTTTTTATTCTGGCAACCAAACCCAGTTGTGATGCAAAGTACCCTTTACACTTTTTTTTTCTAATTTCACAAAACAACCAAACCAACAATAAGTCAGCTCACATAACACAAAATCTAAATCTCTTGGAGTTTTTTTTTTTTTTCGCTACGTGCTCAGAGCCAAGCAGGATGTGCTTAGCAGAAGAATAATGGTGCACGTCCTCCTGGTAAAGCACTAAACTGTCATTAGCTTCAGCCCAGCTTTGGTCCTGCTCTGTCTGTCATTCATCACCAGCTGCAGCGGGGATGCAAATTCACTTTTCACACCACTCTTACATCCATTTGCCTGGGTTCTTTCTCTATTCTTTACTTTCTCTACCGTAAATAACCCCTAATTCGTGCAGTTTCTATTCTGTTTGTGAATAGCTATCGAGGTTATTGTCTTCATGTGACATCTGGCTCCAAGCTGCACCCTCTTGAGATGTTGATGTTGCATGTGAGTTGACTTGTTGTAGTTAGGATACATAATGAAAGTAGGGGGGAAAAAAGTAAATTTATGCTGCACTCCATTTGTCCTCCGAGGTCGGAAGTTGGACCAAACCAAAACGGTGAAAAAGTGACCGCTACAACTCTACCTTGGAGTTACGAAAAAATCCGAGTAACATGTTCCAGTTACTAACTTCGAAATAAACAAATCTTACACTTATTATTTGAGACACTGAAATTTGGAGGATGGATCATAAGTTTATTTAATATTACACTAGTTATATTTTAACTTTCTTGTAAAAAAGTTCAGCCATGTTGGATTTTTGATCTTGTACATCAAGGGCCCCTTCAATTAATTTTTACAACTCGGAAATTCCAACCTTCGGCTACAAGTGGAACGCACCATTACATTTGGGGTTACTAGTATCAGGTATGGATTTTCCAGAGCGAAACATAACTATTATTTAATCAAGCAAACGTTACATTTTTTTTAAGAATCGTGTACTTTAACTCGTTTTGTATAATGCAGTTCGACCTACGTCGGTTCCAATCCCGAACTGTTTTGTCTCCATGTGAAAAGCTAATGAGATGTCTTCTTGTGATATCTGGCTCCAAGCTGCATCCTCTTCATCTACAATTACAGGAGGAAGAGGATGTTTATAGCGGTGCCAGAAAACTTGAATCCAATCTTGGAGTGACTCATTGTGCATTTAGTTTCCTCTTCACTTCACTGTCTTTGTCTGTGAGAGCTGGTCAGTACAACTGCACCGTGTGGCTCCACCTCAACATACACGGGACAGGCAAGAAAGGCACAGAAGACAACAAGGATTTTTGTATTAGCTTGGTTTCCCAGTTACAGGAATATAATGCACAACAGCATTTGCCAGTATTTAATTTTGCAACATTTGATGTCATGTAAATTGTGTAGATTAGATTAAATTAGAATGAATTAGATTAGATTTACATAATACAGGACCTGACAGAGAACAAAGTGTATACTAAGATGATAACGTAATGCTCAAACCTTTATCCTCAGTTGAGTACAGGCCTGTGCATTATGAGCATATTACTTTATATATGACATTTATTGTTTGGGAAGCTACATTTACAACTCAAAATCTCTTGAGGCTCTTGAATATTTTTGATGTAAACACACTCCTCACTTTTGTGTTCAGAGCTCTGTATGATATTAATTGGCCTTATATCAAAAGTTAGTTTCATAACAGCTTACAAATGCATAACTATCCTACTAAGCAGGTTTCAAATTTGCATCGTCCATTATTTAAAACATCACAGGACTATTGTTCAGTTAGATTCTGTGGTGCCAAAGTCTGCAACACAAATATTGACCCGTGTGGAACCCTCTACTGGCTTAGGTGGGAAAGCCGGTTTGACATTTATTGGAAGGTTGGAGATTAAATTCCTCTCCAACCATACTTTATTGCTTACCTGTAAGTGTTTGTATGTTGTGGATGACTCAATAATAATACAGTAAAACATGAGGATCAAAAACAATATATCCGCTAAAAAGACTAAGTCCACAAAGTCAGAAAATAGCACCATGTCAGTCTTAAGAAGCCTCTGTCAATTTTTCCATTTTCTTGCCTCCAGTTTGTAAAGTGCATCATATTTTCTCTGTGGCTCCGCCCCTTCCTGTCCCCTGCTGACGTCCCGGACCCCACGCCATGCCTCTCCCCAGCGGGACACTGTCGCGGTCACAATCTGCACATCTCTCATCCAAACCACAGCGCTGTCATTTGTCAAACTCCTCCAAGTGTCTCCAGGAGCAGAGGGGGGAGATCTCTCTCTCTCTCTCTCTCTCACACACACACACACACACACTCGTACACGGAGGCTGCGGCGGTTGATGGAGACGGATGCCCAGTGCGGATAAGTATTCCGAGACGTTCAGTGAGTGTGACAGGCAGTCAGTCAGATTGTGATGAGACGTAATCCCACACAGGACGGATCAATTAGTTCTTTTCTACGAAGACAAACAGAAGAAAGCAACAAAACGCAAATCTGATCGAGTTTGACAGAGCCACAACAAAATGCAATTACTGCTGTCGTCCTGAGTCGTGAGATTTTAGTTCCACTGTAATTTATAGCAAGGTAATAATTAGGTAATACTGTGGTAATAAACATGTAGTAAGCTGGTACCATCAAGTAACTACCCCTGTAATGTCATGTAATGTTTTAGCATGGTAACAAGATAGAACAATAAACTTTTCTTAAAGGCAAATCCATCTTTAACAACATGAAGAAACAGCTGCACGGCAAAAAAACAATCTCTAGATGAGTGAAAAAGACTTGAATTCAGAATATTAATCCTAATTTAAGTAGTTTTGACTAGTTTGGATTTATTTGTTTTTTAGACCTAGATTGTTTCAGTGTAATTCTGACTGGTTTTAATATGTTTTCTTATTTCAAGATCAAGTCAACTTAGGTCTAATAAGTCAAAAAATATAAATGAGTAAAAAAATAACACATATCAAGATTTATATTTTGAATTCAAGACACTGATATTTACTTTTCTACCTCGTTGTTGGCGGACATTTTGTGACCCTGTAGACAACGCTTTAGACAGCTCAAATCGAGATCAATATTCTAAATTTAAGACACGCTAGCTAATCTAGATAATCATTTTGGTAGAGTAGAGTTCTTGTTTAGAATACAAATTGAACAATATGTCACTCTGTACCTTAAAGTGGGACTAAATGTTGTTTCCTCACCGAAGACATCCCTGAAGTGGTTTTTTTAGTAATTTTATAATCACTCGCCGCCAATTTCCACACCTCGAATCAGTTCAATTTGTTTTTGTCTTGGCTCCTCCTCTTCTGTAAGCTCCTCCTCCTCTGTAAGCTCCTCCTCCTCTGTAAGCCCCTTAAGGTTGTAAAGCCGGGAGAGTAGGAGCCAAAGACAAATCTGAGCATTTATACCAGAAGTGAAAACATACATTCCTTTTAATAAGCTGATTTAGATAATTGTTAAGTTTACACGTCAAAAGGAAAATATTTGCAGTACTAGTATCCAGTACCTAGACTTTTCTCTAGTTCAGTATAAAGGTTGCTTTTTGACCTGTTGTGTTGGATTAGTATGATTGTCTGTTTGCCTTGTCCCATAAATAGTCTTTCCTGAAAGTTAATGTTGTTAACTGTTATTCACAAAAATGATCTACTGCAAAAGTTCACGGCTGGTCCTCTTTATAAACAGCATTACTTCTGCTCGAGTAAATGATTTGTGTTGCTGCTGACTCTCGTGTTTTACTCTCTGACTGGTTCCCTCCCTCGTCTCGCTCTGGGTTATGAATTCGGCGGTTTTCTTGTTTATCTGCGCCCATTTCTCCTGCTGTCTCTCTCTGGGGCCGAGGAGGAGGTGGAGATCTGGCCCATCAGCGCTGAGTAATGCCGTGAGAGCGCAGTCTCGGAGCGATGATAGTTCTGTGTAGTCCTATCGCTGAGCCATCGGAGACGCTCTCACAGGTAAACACTGTGAGACGTGACCTGCTTAAAGTCACCGCCTCAAGGGCACCTCTGGAGCAGCTGGATGGGGAAGCGTGCTTTCGTGGTTCCATCCGTGCTAATGATTTTATCTGGGCATTTATTTCTATGTTCATTTCAGATCTGATTAATTTTAGCTGAATACATAAAATTTTTGAGCCGCAACCACTAAATATTCCTCATACCTTAACGTAAAGCTGCACTACCAGATTTAGTGAAATAACTAATGAAAAAAGGTTGAAATTTGAATTAGATACTTCCTGTCTCACACAAAGCACACACTGCCTTGTACACAGAGGTGGGTAGAGTAGCCAAAAACTTGACTCAAGTAAGAGAATAGTTACTTCAAAATAATGTTACTTAAGTAAAAGTAGTCATCCAAAAAATTACTCAAGTGAGAGTAAAAAAGTACTGAGTAACTGTCTGAACCTCTCAGACGTATTTTTTTATTTTGTTGTAATAAAACAGACAAAATGTTAATATAAAATAAAATAAAAAAGAGCAAATTCCTATATAAAAAAAAAGAGCAAAAGATTTTAACAAGTGTTAAGGCAAAGATACAAAATGTCCCAGTTTTCTCACTTTTTCACAACATAAAGCTGTACAAAGATACCATGCAAAAATAAGTAAAAGTACTCTTGTACCAAAGTTCCAAAATTTTACTAAAGAGTACCTTTACTTCAAAATAATATTCCTAGTAAAAGCTAAAATTATGGTGCAGTAAAACTACTCAATTTTAACCAATTTATTGAAATGGTTACTCAAGTAAAAAGTTACTCAGTAAAAGTTACTGATTACTACCCATCTGTGCTCGTACGAGTTCACAAACCACGAAGATGTGAGAATAACGAGCAGCTGTCTGGATTTGGCTTTTCATACTGTGGCAGGACGAGGGCACGTGACTAAGCCTGAGATATTAATTTAATTAAACAAATATATAGTTAACAAATTAGTTGCAACAACGCCACCTGGTTGGAGGTCCAGGAACCTAAATAAGAAATTACCCCACGCTAAAGGCAAAACAGGTTCGTTGACTGGTAGACAGAGATAGTATAGATTATATGTTATTTATTTATTTATAAATAGCTTTAAAACATAAATATCATTTTTAAAACAAGTTTCAGTGTGTAATGTCATGTTTTCATTCATGAAAACATCTTAGTTGGCAGATACAAACACACGGTTCATTGTGGACAGATACACAGTTTATAATTGGGGTCAAGGGTGCTTCATACAGTCCAACAAACACGCCCCATTTTGAACGAAGGAGGCAGAGAAGAACCACAAAAAGGGGAGACTCGGGTCATCTCTGCACCAAGCCTTAAATAAACAAGTTAAAATAAATAAACTGCGTATGCAAGTAAATGTAAACATCAGCAACAGACATACCGAGGTGCACTTCTATGCGACAGTGAATCAGCACCCGAGGAGACAACGTCCAGCGCCGAGCAGCTAGAACAAAGAGACCTTATTAGCCCAGACACTTGCCAGGTGGGCTACACAAGACCCGAGACCCGGTACTCACCGATGCGATGCCCGCTACACTCTCACCCCGGCCCCTGGGCTTGACGCCTTTAAACAGCGGCCTTTAGTGCGCCTAATCGCTACAGATCTCGCGTCTCAGCGGCCATGACGGTCCTCCTGACGGTGTGTGACGTCGGGGGTGGGCAAACTCAGATAGGGTGGGCGGAAAAGAGAACAAAGTACCCCTTTTATAGGCGCGCGTGTCCGCGCCCCCTCCACACTACTACAATACTTTGAACTAAAGCATAAAAATATCTGTGATTAAGATAATAACATCAGCCTCTTCACATTATTCCTGATAGATTCTAGTTCTGGAGAGATAATGGGTGTGTCGACCAATCAGAGCAGTACTTTCTTCTTCTATCTGGACTAAACCTCACTGTATTACTGGCCCTATTATAAACCCGCACAGACAGCATTTCTTATCCCATGTTATTTTCTTGTTCTTTTAACGTCAGCTCTCATCAGAAGACACAGTGGGTTTAGGGTCGAAGTCTATGTGGGTCAGGAGTTGTTTTCTTCATGTTTGTTTGTTTGTTTGTTTGATAGTGTGGTATAGAGCTAAAGCAATGGACATTCCCTGAGGTACTCCGTTCTGTATACACTCTAAAACCACAGCGTGTCCTTCACACTCACTTAAACTGGACCGGAGCTGCTGCCTGTCAGCCATCTTCATTTACAAGGGGAACACCCACACAGGCCACACAGAACATCTCTCTCCTTTGGCCGCGTTCTTTATGTTTGATCTGATTCAGCCTCTACTGTAAAACCCGTGTCCAATGCAGCAACGGCAGCCTGCCTAGACATGTGGCACATTTAAAACCAAAGTACATAAACCTGGAAATATGTCACTGACCAAAAATATTGATGCACAGTGCAACACTTGGTAAAGCTTATAACTATGCCGTACTGCTGTATTATAACTGCGGTACTTTTTTTGATCGTAGTCTACAACATTTTTTCAGTAGATTAGGGGTGTCCAAAGTTTTTTCACTGACGGCCACGTGGTCTAAAATGCTGAGGAGGTCCACTCTCTGAGGTCCGATTTCGCTTCACCAAACTCCTCTTTGGCTGTATCTGTTTTCCAGACACATATGTTTTTTCTCTTAGTGTCCCTCTATAGGATAACTACAGAAAAGAGAAAAGAGTTATTTTAGTCGGATTATGTCGAGTCACATATACACATGTATTCTTCGGTCTCTGTTCTCTGGTCTGTACTCTCTGGTCTCTGTTCTCCAGTCTCTGTTCTCCGGTTGAGTGACAGATTCAGTCCTTGATGCTGACGCTGAGAGGCCGGCTCATTTTACACAGTCTTTTCCAGTCTGGTTATGGTCTGTCAGGAGGGATGTGATTGCGGTGTTCTGCTCAGAAAGGCTGTTCCAGACGATCACAACATGGTGTCCCAGTGCCTCCGGGCCTTTCAGTTGAAGCTGACATCGCTGTGGGCTAAAAGACAGATCCCTGAGCAAGTGAAAAGACTCACACTATATTTAGAGCTACTGTACAGAGAATGAAGGTGGCCACACAATGACGCACCTGCACTGTACTGGACACAATAACATCACCTGGCTCACACGTTACACTGGAATTATCCTTTCGAGCAACAGCGTCTGTAATAAAGAGACAACACTATTCATGCTGCTACAGGGCGAGTGAAACAAGTCCTGTCATGGGCTGGAGAGCAGTGCACTGTTTGTATTGTAGTGTGGTTTTCTATATTGCATAATAGTAATGATTAATATACTTACTGGTTTTATACACGTTATAGTTTAGCCGCTTCTTCTTAATTTTAGGTGTGCATTTACACAATATGCATAGCCCAGTTCAGTCTCTTTTTAAACTGAACTTTTTTATTTAACAAGTTCATATTTTCTGAACACCTTAAGGGTGTATTCACACCAGGAAAGTCCTTTGGTCCGCTTGTTTGGTCCGGACCAAAGGCGGACTTTATTTTTTTTCTTTTGGTTCGGTTCGTATTCACATTGTACTTTTTGCAAG